>NW_021011496.1:1428820-1602010 GCF_003987935.1 Bombyx mandarina
ATGTTAACATGTCCTAAATATCTCACCGGGAATGGATCTTAACTGACAAGAGAATTTAGTTCCTATATTTTTTTAATATCCTTGTTCTCTTATTGAACATGTTGAGATTCGATTAATCCTTTTGTTTCGCTAGCTTTTAACCCAAAACGTTTATCAATGCCTCTATTTGCGCCAATGTCGGATGAGAAGAACGCTCTTTAAATCTGTTGGTAATATATTTAAATTTTACATTAAAAACGAATGGATGAAACATTGATAGCCTCAAATTAACTTTTACTTACCTCATAATTTTTATTTAACGTTAAATTCACTCACAAAGTAACAACAAATCTAGAAAATGCAAACTATCTATCTCTTAGGTTTATGGCGTTTCCTTTTAGATTTCGCCAATGTCAAGTATATTTAATACTCTGCTTTCTATAGCGGGCTTCGTGAACGAGCAAGGTCACAGATATTCACAGAAAATGCAAAATAAAAACTTCCGACCGCTCGAAATTGTTTTGAAAACAATTAAAATTTTGTTTTTTAATTCTGGTATTCGCCAGTGCACGCAAAGGAACTTAGCGTACAGCCAGAAATTACAATTAATTTCATAAATATATGACTTTTAATTTTCTTTTTAGATATATTAGATGTGGTTTAGACACCAAAGCTTAAATTCATAGTATTTTCTTACAGAATGCTTCTAAATACAAAGAAAAACTGAAACCGGTAAGCTTCGATTTACATTTGCGTGTATACGGCTATCCCTAGTAGTATTGTAAACAAACTTCGTTGTCACTTCACTTCGCTCGAGGCAGGGTAATTTAAATTAGTGTTTACAGAATGCCAAATCAAGGTCATTCTATTGCGAATGCGAAGTGATGGAGAATTTCGTAGTGAGATGCGAGTTCTTGTTTGAATTTTAGAGAATCGCACGGCAGATTATTAAAACAAATTAGTGAGTATAAATAAAGAGACGGCGGTGCGAGGCGGCTGAGTTATGTCGTTATTACAGCGCGCCGCCGGCTGATACCCGACCAGTTTGTGACTACTGCGCCACTAGATGCGCGCCAGTGCCAAATATAACATATACGAAAAAGGTCAGAGTATCCACTATACAAAACACTCGAAATTAGACATATAAGACCTAATTGATTCCGTTTTATTAAATTATACATTTTATGATAAGCAGGATTTAAATAGTTAGTCTAAAATTATAGTCTAGAAAGAAGATCTTCGCAAGCTCCTACCATAGAATACTTCATAGATCAGTGGCCACCAAATTTTACCCTCTATCTTAAACACTCGAATTAGAATATTTTGTGAGCTCATGAATTGATTATTATCTAAGCTACTAATCTGCTAAGCTACTAATCTACATATTCCGGTTAGAGGATAATTTTTTTTCTTAATGTGATAGAAGCTTGGTTCTCGAAATTGGATGCAGGGGTTTATTTCTATGGGCCCCAGTAACAGTTAAACAGCTTATGCACTGAAAATGTCGATGAACTCCTTACGACATGAGATCAAAATCTCAATCGCATGAGACTAATTATCTAATTAATACACCCGGAATGCATTATTCTTTCTTACCCGAAATACGCAGAACGATCATTCCGACCACTGCACCCTTAAATAACCATGAAATTAGACCGTGATTATGTCTTAGTCTCGATTATTGATTAATGAATAAAATAAGCTTTCACTATTTGATGATTGGCAACCCTACAACCGCCCGATCATTTCGAAGATAAGCGCGCGAAACAGTAACAGGATTTGGCGCGTACTCGATAACCGTACGTTTTCGATGCGGATAATTATTTACCAGTAAATTGCCACTACAATTATTGATGACTTTATTCAGTTGTGAATGTTGCCAGATCAAGTTGTGTGTAGTAATACCGAAATGGGAGAATACAACTGACACGTCGCAGCTGTGCGTATTGAATTTTAATTAACACTGAAGGTTTTTTTTAATTAAAATGTTATTTAAAGTAATGTAGAATTAGCTTGTTATAATGCTTTTATAGGTAGTGTGAGTTATTTTGAAAAGTTTATTTAAATTGCTAAACTCAGAGCTATTTAATGATGCGTAAAAGCTAATGTTAGTCGTGCTCTTGTCGGGAAAATCTTCATAAAGGCAAGTTTGAACAACGCCAAATATTTACGATTGAGATGCAGAGTATAGTCCTGGAATTAGCCGATCTCAACCGGGCCACCAAATATGAAACCAAATATTATTTTGTTATTACATTTTCATTTTATAAACTCGAATGATAGCTATGTGCTCACACGACCACACCTGCCGGGAGCTTGTTTGCTGATCATCAGAAAAAACCAAAAAACTGGATGGCGTATGGAATCTAAGAAAACTAGATATACATGTTTCGAAGCACATACTTTCCAAATAGTTCTAGATTGAAGAAGGTCTATTTACTCATAATAATCTTAATCATCTTATTAGTCAAGCAAGGCAACTCAACCGGCGCTTCTGGTATCGTCCTCTTTTCGTTTTTTTAAGTATGGCAATTTTCTTCTTGCGATGCCATTATTGCCAGGTTCGTGTTTATAAAAATCTTCAATTATTAAATGGGTATGTATGTGCATATTCCGTTATATGAATAATGATATGAAGCGAAATGAAATGAAGTTGATTTATTTGGGACTTTGGCGGGATTGCGGGGAGCGAAGGTACGGGAGCTTTTTTATTTTATTCATGGTGTCTTATTAATCGTTTAGCATCTGTGAAAGAAAAGAAACAAAGCCGCTGGACGTGGATTCTCGTGGTCCTCCAAAAAGTCCACTGGAGTCTCAGTAAGCAACCACTATTTTACTAAGACTTTATTTCACTCCATCTCATATCGTTTCATTTAATTTGATCCCAATTTATTAATCATTTTCCCAAATAAAGCAACTCCATCTTATTTCCCTACATATTATTTTTCATATTGCAGAATATATGTGAATTTTATCATTGAAGATTTTTATAAGCTCGAGACTGGCAACAACGGTATCGCAAGAAATTTATTGCCATACTTAAAAAAGAAGAAGAAGAAGACATTTTTCGTCGACGACCACGAAAACTGTAAAGTATCGTACCTATTTCAAACATATTAATTTTTCATATTGATTGTTAGTTAAATATGCCAGCCACGTTTCGCTTCGGATCGACAAGCACCCTTACTCATCGAAATAAACATAACCCGATAATCCACTCACAAATGTTATTAAAGGCGATGACATTCAGAAATTAATGACACCACAAGTTGGTATGTAGGTGTCCAATGGAAGAGTTTAATAAAGTCACAGAACACAAGAACTAATTAGAAAATAATTTGCGTGACCTTGTTAAATGCGAGCATTTGTTTGAATACTGCCGCTGACCTGGAGATGTGTGGTCGAAGTGGCAATTGACCACCAAATGCCAAACCAATACCACGCTTCTCCCACCAAGCATACCGGAACACAAGTCTGATTCGCACCATTAGCAGACATGTTTGTGGTGCATCCCAGCGGGTAGATGCGTTATACAATATACATATCAAAGAATAAAAGCTTATTTGTTAAAAGCTATATTTCGCTTAACACGCGACAATTATCTTTGTAATTAAAGGTGCGTTTTATTTGGTATTACCATAAACAGTTCAATGTTTCTAATTGAGCTTCAATTAAGTTTATTCCACTTGAATAGCTTTAGAAGTTTTTTATTTATTATGATGTTTTTAATCAAATTTTAAACTTTTTTTTAATTGCCTTTGTAGGCAGACAAGCATACGGCCCACCTGATGGTGAGTCGTTACCATCGCCCATGGACTTCAGCAATGCCAGGGGCAGAGCCAAGTCGCTGCCTACGCTTTAAATGCCTCTATTGTAAAGCTTCAAAAATGTCGCTCTAACAAAATAGTATTTCATCCCCACGATATATAATTGTGATATGGTATTGTCAGCCCCCACCGCAGTATTTGCAATGCCGTACCATAAACGGTAAAGGTGTTTTTTAATTATCTCGATCGATATCGAAAGCGTTGCACAAACAAAAATCACGTAAGTATTAATTAATGTACGGACAATTTATCTCGTTATCGCATCTCGTCCTGCGCTCGCTAACACCGGTCATTGTTATCATTGGAGATCGCAAAAACCATCGTCGCGCCGACAAAAGGCACTCCAGCATAGTTGCGGTGGAATCCAACAGAGCCTGCGCTCATTAACGCTTGTACACCAGCGCTGTGTATCGCTTCACAATCGACCTATCTCACTTGGAGAAACACACGGCAAAACCGAACTTAATTATCAGAATATAAGCTATGAAATCCATCGATTCAATTGTGCTTTTGAACAATCAAAAAGGACGTAAAGCTTGCTCTAAAATAATGAGTTGAAACAGACTAAAATCCAAATTTAAATAAAACAATATTTGTCTTGAATTCGGGCTGGGTCAAAAGACGTTTTGCTACTGAAAACATGTATCGACAACTAATGAAAACGACGTAAGCGCCATTCCGGTTCTTTGGATGTTCACCTATAACAATGAAGCGTACAGATGTGAATCGTTTGTTTTAATTATGTGAGATATTATTCGAAATCTTTTCGGTTCGTAGTGCGACGCGTGATTAGCGTTTTTGCATGGTCGTCGTAATTAGGGGCTATCGGCGGCGCGTATGAAGACATAAATAAGGGACGCTGGAATTGGACCCCGGTAACTGGCAGCACGGGGCTCGCCAAACGAAAATTACAATCGACCTTACGTTGCTCGTCACAAAAAAGCTGAGTGATATAGCGCCAACGATGTTCTGTGGCGGGTAGTCAGCATAAGACGCGAACTATTTGACAAATGCCTGAATTCCGCTTACAACATTTTCAAGATAAGCTTGCATATATACAAGTTCCGAACAACAACATTCGGACCGTCGGTCTACCGAGCAATATCATCCGCTCCGTGGAAGATCTTCCATCCGTCGTTTTACCTTCAACAGTTCATTCATTTTAGGCTGGTGTTAGGACCTCTTGTGAGTCCACAGGGGTGGGTACCATCATCCTGCCTATTTATGCCGTGAAGCAGCAATGCGTTTCGGTTTGAAGGGTGGGGCAGTCGTTGTAACTATACTGAGACCTTAGAAGTTATATCTCAAGATAGGTGGCGGGCGCATTTACGTTGTAGATGTCTACGGGCTCCAGTAACCACTTAAAACCAGGACCAGGTGGGCTGTGAGTTCGTCCACCCATCTAAGCAATAAGAAAAAGGGTACATTAAAAGAACGCAATGTCACAAGCTGATTAAGTTTTAATCCCTAATCGTTTTGGCTGTGTGGTGCCTTAGAATAAACACATTTTGTCTACTTGTAGAGATGATACTACAGATTTTATAGCCCACTGAGTTTCTCGCCGGATCTTCTCAGTTGTTCACGATTCGGGTGGTAGATTCTGAGAAACCCTGCTCTTGCTGGGGCTAGTGTTAGCAAATTCTCTCAGCTTGAGCCCGTGAGCTCACCTATTTGTAAGGACGAAGCTGGAATAGCCTCATAAGCTATTAGCAAATAGGTAGGGAGGATATATTTCACTAGAGAACAAGCAGTACTGATTTCTGAATAGTGTCATACCGTACAAGATACCATAGTCCAATTGAGATTCAACTCCATGCATCATAGTACCTCTAGTACACTATTTTATTCAGTTTTCATGAGGAATAGACAACATCAACAACTTCTCCGGTTTAGTCTTACGGCTTTTACGGTCATAATCATATTTTTGACGTTTCGAATAGATTTTTCGTGGCCACGCACGACTAAGGTTTAGCTGTTATGGGTGAACATTTCAATATCGCGTTACCGTTTGCTTACTGTGTATTTTTCTATGGTTTTTTTTGACGTTTAATTTCACCTAGAACGAATGTTTCAGTAGGGGATTTTGATTAGTACTAGAGGTCCCGCAGTAGTCGAAATTCGACTATAATTAATTGGAATTGTAAGTTTGTAGACTATTATGATTGTATTTTATTCTTCTATAATCACAAATTTCGCCATGACCATAGATTATACACTTAATATAACCATGACTACACTATAAAAAATATTAACAAAGAGAAACAATATTTAATCTATTCCCAATTTGACAACAGACGTCAAGAACAAAAGTTTGACAATAATTATTATGCATGCGTGTGTGCGTCGAATACATGGTATGTAGTGTGTGTAATGTTTTCTTTATTGATTTAATGTATCTTTTATGCATTATTTTAAAAAAATATTAGCATTGTGCACTTCTTCTCTATATTCTCTATAATTGTGGAAAATTTCATACTCCACCGTCCGCGCAATTTTCGTAAAAAGGGATACAAAGTCTTTGCTTCACGTATTAATATATAGATATCCGTAACAAAAAAAAAGTGCGATTAAATCATAAAAGTAGTTTTAATTGTTTCCCTCTCGCTCATTTTCGTTCTCATTGATTCAATCTATACAAATAAATAAAAGTGAAGTGTCTGTTTGTAATATTAAGAAAACCACTTTTTACTATATGCTTAAGAATGTACATATACCAAAATAGCATTATTATTATTATTTATGTCTATTTGTTCCGGCTAATATCTACAACGGTTGGAACGATTTTGGCTTATCTTTCGCTGGCAGATAGGTGATGTAATAAGAAGTTACTTAGGTTACATCTATTTTAGAAAAAAATCTATACAAATGATATAGATTATTTGTATATAAAATATAAAATAAAGTAATGTTTTGTTACATTCCACGCGGACGAAGTCCCGGGCACAGCTAATATCAAATAGGAAGCTGGTAACCCTCCTATAGAGTCACGAACACCGAAAAAAAAAACAACGATAAACAATGAAATTTATAGACTAATTACGTCTGAAGTAAAAACACAAAAAAGGCCCGTAGCTCCGTGAATCGCAATGGGATCCGAGATAGGTTTTTGTATCATATCATGTCAGTTACATTTGTAAATAAGTAACGTTTATGTCACGCCACGTTCTAAAAACGACGGTCGGCTGGTTCGCTGCTCCGAATCCACTGGTTTTAGCTCGATAATCAAAATTCAACCGTAGTCTCAGATAGCTTAAGGTTCAATCTACATATGATAATTGCAATTATGTTATTGACATTTCGAATAAAGAAACTTAATGTTAGCAAATCTTTTTTATTGACAACGCGATTGCTTATCAATTAGCTACTAATGCGACAAAATTATATATTACTAGCGACCCTTGTGCTTAGTGCGAGTTTTTTAACGTTTTCGATAGCGTAAAAGTTAAGTCAAATTTGTATGGAATTGGAACGTTTGCCGCTAGGGGTGCTGTTCCAATTGGATACAGATTTGAGTTAACTTTTACGCTATCGAAAACGTTAAAAAACTCGCACTAAGCACACCTCCCGCGCTTCGCTTCGGGAACTGTAATATATTATTGATCTTATTGAATTTTCTATCTTCATCTTTCATGATATCGCGCACTCAGCTGTTTATAGTCATAACTATTCAAATATTTGTCCCAATGATGTAAAAAATAAAGTTTGTTAGTAATTCTGTAATTACCAGATGCGATAAAAGTATTTATCACTACATAGTATAAAACAAAGTCGCTTTCTCTGTCCCTATATCTGTCTGTCCCTATGTATGCTTAAATCTTTAAAACTACGCAACGGATTTTGATGCGGTTTTTTTTAATAGATAGAGGTTTATATGTATAATAACATCCATTAAATAGTGGAGAAATCAATAATAAATTACAGTTTCCGAAGCGAAGCGAGGGCGGGTCGCTAGTTTTCATATAAGGATCAATTTGTGACTACAAAATTATCAATTTTTATTGCATTTTTAGTTCACTTTTTTGGCAATAATGGCTTACACATAAAAGAGAGATCGATGTATGCTGTCGCGGGCTTATTTGTAGAACTATAAGATACCTAAACATTTCCATTATATACTTCTAACTTCAATGGTTTTTGCAGCGCCCGGCGGAATACATTTATGGTAGATTTTTTTCTTGCTTACTTGACACTTATCGTTATATGTTGGGTAGTTCACACTATTTCTTTGTAAATTATAGGCTATGTGTTATTTTGACGTGTAAGCTATTTTATTGTATGGTTTCATCAAAACCCATTTAGTAGTTTTTGCGTGAAAGAGTAACAAACATACGTCCATACGTTCTTACTAACATTCACATTTATGTTAGTATGACGTAGTTGAAAAAAAAATACGCGCTTAATAGCAAATTAATAATATTAAAATTATTATAATAATAATAAATTAATAATATTTCTGATGCGTGGGCCAATTTTCTAGTTATAAAGATGTCTTGAAGACATTTAAAAGTTAGTTTTAACGTTTGATTTTTAGTTTATATTTTTATTTTTCTCGATTTATATCTGAGAGACTTTTTAGCGAAGGAAGTTGTGTGAATTGTTTCATTTTTCCATTTTATTTTTGCTTCGGGCTTAAGAATTTAATAATGGCGACTTAATAACTGTTTAACGTCTGTGCACAAATGTTGCAAAATACATGAAAGTAGCTGGATGTGGCTTCTCAGGTTCTTACAAAAAGTCCACTGAAGTCTTAGTATATACTTTACTGAGAGTATATTTCATTCAATTTTATCCCAATTGATTACAATCTCAAATAAATCAACCTCACTTCATTTCATCCATATCATTTTTCGCTCCATTTTATTTTTCTTATAGAAGTACGTACGTACAAAGATTAGGCTGAATGGGTCCGATACCTTCGTATTGCCTGTTGGTAAAATTGAACTATTACTAATTGTTTAATTAGTAATAGTTCAATTACTTGTTTAATTGCTTAATGAATCGATTTGTTTAATGAATTGATCCAGAACTAATCATTCAGCGTTCGAACCCGAGTTAAATGTATTTTTTTATGATTACCACTGAGGATTCATTACGGTAGCTTCTATGAAAGGAAATGACAGCATGCATTACGAAAGCGAATCAATTTTTTTCACATTTTTTTATTGAAAATGGAACAACTTTTTCTGTGGGCTGAGAAGCAGTACATAATTTTAAAAAAACATACTTTGGGTAACAAATACTGAAAGTTAATTGTCGAAGCTTACCTTAGCTGTCCAAGACCAATAAATTCTTGAAAAGTATTAAAGAATTAACGCAAACTTAATTATAAATCGAGTTTATCAAGTTCGCCCAAAATCGAAGGGCTTAACTTAAACTTTTTTATAATTCGATTACTGGATTCTAAGTAATCGTCAAAAATATCCTAATTTCGCTCTAGAGTTTTATTAGCTGCAAAAATCACAATTACCTCGCAACAGCTCGTCCGTAGCAGACATTTCGCTCCAAAAAAACACAAAATTAATGTGCAAATTAGTGTTTCCTCGCAACGAGTACGCGTATGCAAATATGTCTTCACCGGTCGACCGGATATCGGCATATTCGCAATACTTGCTCGATTGCAACACAACAGTCGCATATTGTAACGCCTCTATGTTATGTGACGTTCTTTTTGAAATCAATGAGTAAAACGACTGCGGTATCGCCTTTTTAGTGTTAAGCTTCATCGTCATCATTCTCCTACCCTTCTCCCAGTCACCTGGGGTCGGCGCAACATGTTTTCTCCTTCCATACTCCTCTATCATATACCATTTCTTCGCTCACTCCCCTCTTACACATATCGTCTTTCACGCAATCCATCCATTTTTTCTAAGGTCTACCTCTTCTTCTATATTCTTCCAAATTCATAGTTAGCACTCTCTTACCAAACTTATTTTTATTTCATCTCATCACATGTCCATACCATTCCAAACGCGCACACTTCTCAACTTCTGTCACAAGTTCCATTTTCAGACTTCCTCTAACATAATATTATATATTTTTAGTGCTGAGCTTATTATCACATAATTTTCCAAAACTGTCAAAATAATGTTTGTTAAAAAGTACCTTATAACAACTTCGAATTTAAAAAGAATACAAAAATAAATGCAAAATTAACAAAAAAAAAATTATATGGTTATTTATAAATTTCATTAATTTATTAAAAACTTTATAAATGCGCGCTCTGAGAGACGTCCGTACATTTAAAATCATTAATCATTATGTTTTCATATATTATATTAAATTAATGAGATTAGCTTTTCTTAGAAGACCACGATTACGACACTACGCAACTAAAATACACAATATAGTTTATTATAAGCGAAAATAATTGAATTTGTAAAAGAGAATTACTGATTCGAATTATAATAATTATAATTATAAGTACAATTGTTACAAATAAAAAAGTGTGTGTGTCCGCTCCGACGCACGACTGGAGTTTACTGGATATAAAAAATTAAACGAAACAATACGAGAAATAGTTCTATATTACGACAACACGATACACTACAGATTATTAACAAATTAACGAGACACAAAACAAACGACTAACAAATATATGAAAATACAATAATGAGAGAAACGCGCGATCAGTACGAGGCTTTGTGGCGGACTGCCGGCGCAGCAGCCCGGCGTCACCTGCGATAACGCATTTCGTGTGACATGCGCAATCAGGCGCATAACGCATTTCGTGTGACATGCTAGTACGATTTTGGTCCCCATAATTTTCATACCCCGGGCCTATATATGTAAATCGATTCTAAAGGAGTAAACTCCAAAAAGATGTTGAGACGTGTTTTCTTCCCGTTAAAAGAGCAACCCAAAACGCATAACACCTGTAAGAGCTCACAATTACTTAATTACCACGTAACATCAGGTGGGCTGTGAGCACAATCAATGATCTACGCAATACAAATAAAAATAAAACAATGTTGTTCCTTAATTCGTAAAAAAACAAAACGAATAATTCTCGAAATGAAAATTACTCAGCATCATCCTTCAGCCGTGGAAAAGTTGAATCTGAATGCGAATTCAAATCGAAGGCTTGTATCACTCATACGCGAGATAACGGCCATATGTTATTCATAAGCGGAAGCGAAATGAGTGCTATATTTTTACTGGTTGTAGGACTTCTTGTGAGTCCGCACGGGTACAACATCGGTATAACATCGTGTAATAAAAATCAAACCCGCAAAATTATGATTTGCGTAATCACTGGTGGTAGGACCTCTTGTGAGTCCGCACGGGTAGGTACCACCACCCTGCCTATTTCTGCCGTGAAGCAGTAATACGCTTCGGTTTGAAGGGTGGGGTAGCCGTTGTAACTATACTGAGACCTTAGAACTTATATCTCAAGGTGGGTGGCGCATTTACGTTGTAGATGTCTATGGGCTCCAGTAACCACTTAACACCAGGTGGGCTGTGAGCTCGTCCACCCAACTAAGCAAAAAAAAAAAAAAAGTGTGTGTGTCCGCTCCGACGCACGACTGGAGTTTACTGGATATAAAAAATTAAACGAAACAATACGAGAAATAGTTCTATATTACGACAACACGATACACTACAGATTATTAACAAATTAACGAGACACAAAACAAACGACTAACAAATATATGAAAATACAATAATGAGAGAAACGCGCGATCAGTACGAGGCTTTGTGGCGGACTGCCGGCGCAGCAGCCCGGCGTCACCTGCGATAACGCATTTCGTGTGACATGCGCAATCAGGCGCATAACGCATTTCGTGTGACATGCTAGTACGATTTTGGTCCCCATAATTTTCATACCCCGGGCCTATATATGTAAATCGATTCTAAAGGAGTAAACTCCAAAAAGATGTTGAGACGTGTTTTCTTCCCGTTAAAAGAGCAACCCAAAACGCATAACACCTGTAAGAGCTCACAATTACTTAATTACCACGTAACATCAGGTGGGCTGTGAGCACAATCAATGATCTACGCAATACAAATAAAAATAAAACAATGTTGTTCCTTAATTCGTAAAAAAACAAAACGAATAATTCTCGAAATGAAAATTACTCAGCATCATCCTTCAGCCGTGGAAAAGTTGAATCTGAATGCGAATTCAAATCGAAGGCTTGTATCACTCATACGCGAGATAACGGCCATATGTTATTCATAAGCGGAAGCGAAATGAGTGCTATATTTTTACTGGTTGTAGGACTTCTTGTGAGTCCGCACGGGTACAACATCGGTATAACATCGTGTAATAAAAATCAAACCCGCAAAATTATGATTTGCGTAATCACTGGTGGTAGGACCTCTTGTGAGTCCGCACGGGTAGGTACCACCACCCTGCCTATTTCTGCCGTGAAGCAGTAATGCGTTTCAGTTTGAAGGGTGGGGCAGCCGTTGTAACTATACTGAGACCTTAGAACTTATATCTCACGACGGGTGGCGCATTTAGGTTGTAGATATCTATGGGCTCCAGTGACCAATTAACACCAGGTGGGCTGTGAGCTCGTCCACCCATCTAAGCAATAAAAAAAATTAGTAAAATTTAACGTAATAATATAAAAATATCTAAATTTCTTTTTTTATTGCTTTGGATTAATTAATACCAATTCGATTTAAATAAACAACCAGACAATGGTAAATTTAATTATATTCCATATTAGTGGATGTAATCTTAAATCATTGTAGTTTCTGTATGTTTTATTTGCTTAAACTATTAATACAATGTAAGTAATTAAGTATTAATTACAACTTAACCATCAGGCACAGCCCACTGAATTTCTCGCCACACCTTCGCTGTGAGCCGCGATTCCGATCCGGCGGTAGATACAGAGAAGTACTGCTTGCGTACTAGGGCAATTATTTCAAGCTAAGCTCCATGAGCTCCCCAACACCTAAGGTGAAGCCTGACTAGTCCTTCAAGACTACTGGCAGATAGGTAGGAAAAAATAATAATTTACGTAATATCTGGATAGAAAGACTATTGTAAGACTACTGGCTCACAGCACGCCAATACTGACAGAGTAGTAATGCGTTCCAACGAGGATAGCCGTTATACAAAACAATTGTGGCTCCTATCTTGCACTGGTGGTAGGATGTCATCAGCCTGCAGAGTAGGTACCACCGCCCTGCCTATTTCTGCCGTAAAGCCGTTGTACTTTAAAAACTGAGGCATTAGAACTCATATATCAAGGTGAGCGTTTGCATTTATGCTGTTAATTTGAATGCTATATAGCCTATAGAGGCTTCGATAAGACTTTGACACCGGGTGAGCCGTTAGCTCGATCATTCGTCTAAGAAATACCAAAAAAAATTGGAGATGGCTTGTGGCACTTACTTTATGTCTACTATAAAATTATCCTCAGTAGTAACCCAATAACAGTTGAGCGGCAAGCTTGGCCATAAATTTGTGTCAATTTATTTTAATAAATCCGCACTCGCTTCCGCTCCACTCGTATCCTCTGCACAAAATTACGTACAGAAATATTAACTGTCATCACGAGACTCCAGTGATTAATCGGTCGGACTCAGGTGCGAGTCTCGGATCATTCCTGCCTCCGGTCTCATAATTGCGCTTCATACATCCCATTGTGCTCTTTATGTGGAAACGGTACTGAGGACGGTAGCATTGTATCGGATGATTTACTTTCATTTGTCGAAATGAGTACAATATCGATTGATTGTTGTTTTGTAATTAAGTAGTTTATTTTTTAATTAGATTTTCAGGTAATATAGAATGCGATTTAATCATTTATCTTTTGCATGTTTCTATAACACAATTTTGCCGGGCAGTTTTTTTGTGGAACACACTTTTGTACCACTTTGCTTGGAGAGCGCTCGACGTGTGGGACGACAACAAGAACGGTCCTCTTGGTGGCTAGCCGCCCAAGGCCTTTTCCCCCTACCAAATCGTTGGTAGTCTACGCGACTATTCTAACTACGCGGGGACGCTAACACTAACCCTAGCAAGAGCAGGGGCTCCCTAAATCTACCACCAGATCGAGATTGCGACCCACTGAGAAAATCAGATGAGAAACTCAGTTTGCTATGCCTATAAGTTAGGTAGTACGTCGCATTCTTCGCAATCGACGAGTTTGACGAGAACAGCGGTTGGAGAGTCTAAACAATGTCGTCAACCACTTATGACCTTCCTCTTCTACCAAAATGTAGAAATAAGACAATGTTGCCATTATTCTCCACGTGGACTCATTCGCTAAACTAATACATTACTTCCAATCTTCGCTTTCCAAGAGTCTAATAGTCAACAGCAACGGTGTTTCGACGGATAAGAAGCTGGTTCGAACGCATTACCTTTCGAAAAACATTAATTACCCAACATCGAACGTAACGTTCGCACATCATTCTCAATCATTTAACTATTTCCAACTGCCCGTATCAAACGCGCGGCGTACGGTATTAAAACAAAATAATCCTTTGTGCCGCTAATGGCAGGAAGGAATTAAATATTAAAGGCTCTGTATCGTGGGCTGTGAGGTTGAGTGATATTTGATAGGTGGCTTGTTAGTGCGTTCGTATTCAGATCTTGCGAGATCAATTCGTGTGGTACAATTTAGAGGAGACTGTACGGTATCATCAAATAGCGGTAGATATCAGAAAATGGTTCTTATTACTGTACAGGTAGATCGTACCACAGAATTTTCCTTCAATTACCAGAACCCTATAAATATTACGTGAATTAATGCTGCTCTGGATCTTGGAATCGAAGTTTTAATTGAACAACGGCTGTTTCTTCAAACTAGTGGTGATAGGACCACTTGTGAGTGCGCGCGGGTAGGTACCACCGCCCTGCTATTTCTGCCGTGAAACAATAATTCGTTTCGGTTTGAAGGGTGGGGCAGCCGTTGTAACTATACTGAGACCTTAGAACTTATATATAAAAAATAAAAAAAAAACACTAGCCCTAGCCCTGAGTTTTTCGCCGGATCTTTTCTCAGCGGGTCGCGATTCCGATCCGGTAGTAGATTCATTCGCGAAGCAATTGCTCTTGAGTTGTTAGGTCTCCTTCGGAGGCGCTCGGGTAGTTCTTAGCAAATCCCACCCCTCCTGACTGAGCTTTTGCTCGCCCTCCAGTCCTGGTGAAACTGGAAAGGCCTCCGGGCCACCAGTAATCTTTCAATCATAAAAAAAAATACTGGGCGTAAAAGAAATTCGCTGCCTACCTCTATGGTATAGTATCTTTTGTAGCGCATCAGGGATGTTTGCAGACGCGCACATAGATTGTTTTTACGCTACCATGCGTAAGAGGTGTGCATCTCTGGTAAGCAGAGTGAGGGCCAGCTCCAACAGTATCCTGAGCATGATCGCAAGCAGGCTGGACTGTGTATACATGGGTCGCTGTGGTGTCATCTCCCATGGGATGTTACGACAGTAATTCATTGTGATGTAAATATAACTACTAACATAGGTCTAAGTCTTATTAACAATTTATATGAGTCATGGTTACTTGCAATAAAAATATTATTATTATTATTATGGTACCAGATTACCACCACAAACCGCTTCGAAATCCCATTTTGTACCCAACGCAAGAAAAAAATCCCATTCAAACCACCGATATTGTTGTTGATAAATAAATCGACACTCGTACTAATTATTATTTTATAAATCGTTTTGTTTTCGCACAAAAGACGCGAGACATGTCGCTTAAAGAGAACAACACACTCCCTCTTCAGTTCATTGAATGGTACTATACGATATGGGTTCTAAGTGCATGTATATTGTAGGCAGAGTAATATGAAACGACATTAAGACAATACGCGCGCACGATTGTTCATTTGAGGCTCCAGTTTAAATACGAAATTTATTTGTCGTTTGTTGTTCTTTTGGCCGATTTCGAAGAAGGGTGTTCGCTTTTCAAATTATGGAACCGCATTTTTTGGTGTAATCTTTATATTAATAAGTGAAGCAAAAACTTTGTATCCCTTTTTACGAAAATTGCACGGACGGAGGAGTATGAAATTTTCCACACTTATAGAGAATATAGAGAAGAAGTGCATAATGCTAATATTTTCTTAAAATAATGCATAAAAGATACATTAAATCAATAAAGAAAACATTACACACACTACATACCATGTATTTGACGCACACACGCATGCATACTATTTATTGTCAAACTTTTGTTCTTAACGTCTGTTGTCAAATTGAGAATAGATTAAAAAGCGTTTGTCTTTATTAATATTTTTTTATAGTGTAGCCTTGGCGAAATTTGTGATTATAGAAGTAAGTATAAAATACAATCATAATAGTGTACAAACTTACAATTCCAATTAATTATAGTCGAATTTCGACTACTACGGGACCTCTAGTTTGAAAAATTACGTCTGCTCTTTATTTCATTAATTTGATCTTTAATTATTTTTAGCGAGGATATGACGTCACAACGTGAACGCTACGTTAAGACATGAGATCCAAGTTCAGATTGTACTATATTCTACGAATATAACTATCCTGCTCTTTAAACCAATGCATCCGTCTGCTTCTTGGCAGCAATTGACTAGATTTAGTAAAAACTAGTACGAACTCAGAATATCAGGCAACGAATAAGCGAAGTAACAATTTTATATCGTTAAAAAACCATAATTTTTGATAATGCTTTTAGAAAAACATAAATATTACCTTATCTAATTTACATACTGCTAAACTGCTGAAGCAATAGAAAAAGTCGGAAACGAAACAAAAAATCTATTTACTCTCGCCCTTACAATATTGTAGGCTTCATATAACCTATTTTTTTTCATATAACCTAAGAAAATTACAATTTACATAATAATTTCAACAAAATAAAAAAAAAACTTTATTTCCGTGTGTTTTCCGTTTCACTTCTACATAAAAAATAAAAGATCTAACCAAGAACTGAAAATCGTGCGCCAAATCATTTGTAATACAAATATACGAACAACAATAATCGCTTACACGAACTAATTTCGCTTCGGGACACAACACAATACGTCACGACATGTCCACATCGGTCAACACTGCAGGCGCGGCGGCGGTCAATAATACAGCGCTTTGTCAAACACACTCGGGTGTTCACACGGGGTTCGCACACCATAATAAGCCTCCTACAGCTCAAGACGACGCAGAACGGCATATAAATAATAAATTCTACAAGCCAATTTCGTCTTTATCCCGTGATGTTATGAGCATGAATAGCGTGAAGGCTTCACGGCGCTGTCAAATCATAATAATGCTTCAATGTCGAGCATTGTTTAGTTGATAATCGCCAACTGTTTTTCTTGTTAATTGGACAAGAAATCAATGTGATGTTGAAGGAAGATTCTCCGTTATTGTCCTTATATAATAATATGTTAGATTGCCCGCAAATATTTATTAAGTGCGAAAGTTTTATGAATCGATCTTTATTTCCCGACTATAAAAAGTTTAATACAAAGTCTATACTGAAAATACAAGATTATTAGAGCTAAAAAGGCTTAAAACACTAAAAAACATTTAGCAAAACGATTTTAACAACAAATAAGAATGTGTCCCTGAGTCCTAGTAATATTGGCGCTGTTAATTACATGGTTATGTGATATAGTGTGTGTTAATAAACATTAACACTTCACGGAAGAAGTAGGCAGGGTGGTGGTACTTACCTGTGCGGACTCACAAGAGGTCCTACCACCATACAAGCTACCAATCGCGGAATATATTTCGAAAAAAAATAACTATATAGTTTTCCCTTAGACTACGGTCCGAAACCGAGATTTTCATGAATTTTTAAGACCACGAATACCAAATCGATGAATTAAAAGCTATTTATTTGATTTATGTGATATTTCGCTTAACACGCGACATTTATCTTTGTAATTAAAGGCGCGTTTTTAATTGAAATTCAATTTTTTCCAAATTTTAAACTTTAAATAACTCTCCAGTACAAATTGCAAAAACGTCACTTAAACCAAATAACCATTCGCCCCTCAAAATAGTTCTGAATAAAAATCGCAGGCTTCGCTCGCTAATCGACACCCCACCATAACTTACCCATACTATTGCAGTATACTAGCTGCTATATCGAGTTTGTATTTTTTTTTTATTGCTTCGGTGGGTGGACGAGCTCAAAGCCCACCTGGTGTTCAGTGGTTACTGGAGCCCATAGACATCCACAACGTAAATGCGCCACCTACCTTGAGATTTAAGTTCTAAGATCTCAGTATAGTTACAACGGCTGTCCCACCCTTCAAACCGAAACGCAATACTGCTTTACGGCAGAAATAGGCAGGGTGGTGGTACCCACCCGCGCGGACTCACAAGAGGTCCTATCACCAGTAAAAAAATAATTAATGTATGTACGCACCAATAATCGGTTACATAGATTTTGGGTATGTAATAATGAGTGAAGACCAAATTCCAGAGAACGATCGCGCTGCATTTGATGTCGTTTTTTCAGCACCTCGAAGCTTTGACACCTGCATGATACCCACTTTAATTTGGCCCGGGCTGGTTGATGTGGTCTACATCAATAATACTTTATGCTTTATTCGTAGGCAGTACTTTATATATAAGACGACAGAAAAGAGACGAAGCTAATTGAAAAAAAAAACTAAGTAGAACATAATAATAATATGACAAAACAAATTTAATGAATTTTTCGAAACATAGATTCGAATGATCTGAGAAATCAAGTTCTTGGAGTTCGAATCGACTCTCAATATTAGAGGTGATTTAATTGGCTACCATTTCTTCATCGAGCAATTGTTTATTCTTACAAAATAAAATGGATTCTATTTTGATTAAAAAAGGAATAAAACGCTTACTCAGACTTTCCTGTGTCATTATAATTATCGCCGGGAGTCAGGTAACATACAATAGTGATAGTAGTGTTAATTTGATCCCGTCTGGACGTAGCTGGAATAGTCCCAGCGAATAGGTACGGATAATTTGGTACTTTGCAACATCGTTAATTATAAATACAAGTATCCATCTCTAATCGGAACAATTGACGTATACCAGATAGACTTTGTTCACAGTACGATTGAAAAAGTTGCGAGTTCGACTCATTGCAATGAACGCCGTGGAAACATAAGAAATAAACGTCATATACCTATATACAATTCTATTATATAAGTTTTGTTGTTAATTATGTCTTCAATATTATCAGTCGTTAAGTATTACCTTTCAATTTAGTTAAATCAGTATAGTATCTTATGCTTGTTTGAAATACATTAAATTTAGATTGCATTAAATTTGTTATTTTTTTAAATTAATTTTCTAGCCGCTAAATTTGACGATGAGAGTTTTTTAGAGTCAGAAAGTAGAGAGGCTATAAGAGGCCGTAGACATCAACAATGATAAGCAGAACTTTACCGCTGTTTACTTATAAGAGTGGAACAGAAATCATATACATATATGCTGAAACCAAATTAGTGGTCTTAAAGTGATATCAAAACAATGACTATAAATATGACAATAGTCTTCTAGTGGAAGCCAGATCCGGCCTCCGTTAATTACGGGTTAAAATTGATACGTTAAGGATTCCCTTTATAAGACGTGTTAAGAAAGTTTTTATTTCGGTTAAGTTTTTGAATCCGTTAATGGAATAATTTTGACGTGTCTAATTACGGTCGTTTGGGGTTTCCGATGGGAAGTGACAAAGCGCGATTCGTTTGGTTTTTTTAATCGTCTTTTTTTTTTTAATGGATTAAATGTGTCTGCTTTTGATTGATTACGTTTCAAAAATGAACACAGAGCATCACATTGGGCCACCGAAGCCTTTACGAAGTGATAGCTCAGTTTTAATATGTTGTGAATTGTTTTATTTATTTTTTATTTATTGCAAATATGGTTGGACGAGCTCACAGCCCACCTGGTGCTAAGTGGTTACCGGAGCCCATAGACATCATCACCGCCACCCACCTTGAGATATGAGTTTTAAGGTCTCAGTATAGTTATAACGGCTGTCCCACCCTTCAAATCGAAACGCATTACTGCTTCACGGCAGAAATAGGCAGGGTGGTGGTACCTGCCCGTGCGAACTCACAAGAGGTCCTACCACCAGTAATTACGCAAATTATAATTTTGCAGGTTTGATTTTTATTACACAATGTTATTCCTTCACGAAGTCAATCGTGAACTGTATTTCATTAGAAAAATTGGTACCTACTAGCGGGATTGGGACATCGTTGCATCGCTTGATACGAATGCGCCGGACGTCTTATCCTTTAGCGCACGACGACTTCAAAATCATTGTCGGGAACGACTTCTACTCTCTAAGCAGATGAGTTGCGGCATTTATGCTCTGCCGGCCACGGGCTGGTCGCCATCTTGAAGCTGAGTTGGTCCGCCAGTCTGGGCCAGAAGAAAACACCGAATGAAGCAACATATAATTCTCTCGAGCATCGCTATACCTGTATTACCGTACTACCACTCCCTACAATATATACCTACATTCCTGGATCCCTCAGGAATGTAATAGAAACGCTTGTGATATGTCGAATTCGACACAGTGCTCGTTATGCGGACAGCTACAGACAGTCCCACACGAACATTATTCGACTATCGGTCTTAGATACAAGCGGTCAGCGGATTTATACCGGCTTTGCGAAGTTCGAATGATTTCTTAAAAGTGCTGTCGATGATACCATGACGACTGTACCAAATTTCATCACAATCTCTGAATTTTATTTATTTATTTGTTAGGCACACAATACACATCACAAGCTAAAAATATAAATAAAAACACAAGTATTAAAAAGAAACAAAATCTGGCTTGCAACTTAAGCCATGTGCGTACGACTAAGCAAGACAAAGTGCTGAATTTGTACACCATGGTCCTTACAACTACTATACGACAAAATAACACGATAACGAAAACTAATCTAACTTATAATGTAATGAAATTATTTTATTAACAATATACATTTAACAATTACACTACTTAATCTATTATTAACGTGGTGGACGCCCTTGAACATTTTTATAAATGTCACTAACCTACAAGTAAAAATATACAACTCAGTTGACGACTTTGCTAGAATTAAGAATCCATATATAGGACAAACATACAAATATTCATTTTTATTTTATATAGAAGACAGATAAACCCTTCTTGCTGTTGACAGCGCTTACTCGTTGAGTTTGTCGCCGGATTTTCTCAGCGAGTCGCGATCCGGTAGTAGATTCTGCGTGTGCTAGTATTAGTCTTAGCAAATTTTCTCAGGTTAAACTCCTGAGTCCACCTACCCGGCCGCGTGTAGCCGGGATATCTCTTTAGGCCAGGAAAACGAACACATGCTGCGCCGGCACCACATAATGGGATAAGGATAAGAAGGAGATTGGAGTGGGCTGCTTGAAGCACGTAATGCTGTTCATATCTGTTCCCGTCTTTGAATCATCGTGTTCTTGTAAGGGCCGCACACGTGTACTGGCTACAATGACATGCGACAAAAAAATCAGTTGCTACTAAATAATTCGCTTTCTCTTCCACATCGAACCAAACTAGGTCACTAATGACATCTTTGGGAAAAGTATTTAATGTTGAGATTACAGTTGGCCATTCGTTGCGCAAGCGTGATACTTCGGAGCATTAGAGAACTATTTCTCAATGTCGGCCCCTAATTACAGGAGAACGTGACTCGGTCGCGGTCTTCAAAGAATCCTATCATTTAAACCATCGACTTTTAATGGCTGTGAAAGACAGTTTTCTGCGCGACGTCTGCTTAATAGTGGCTCATGTTTACTTAAGCATAGCATACAGGGACTTACTACCGAGCTTCGGATTTTCCGAGGCGATCGGCTGAATGATTGAAGTAGCTTCGGTAGTGCTTTTAGGAGCACTTTGGTACTTTTCAGTATTTGATCAAACATAAAATGCAAATATTTAATTAATTATTTTCTATTTACTAGGTTTTTCTGTTTTTTTTTTCAAATTGTTGTTATTTTTGTTTTACGTTTTACTTTGATTATTTAATTCTAGGCGATGCGCCGCCACAACCGTTTGTAGTTATTTAAATGCGGAGATATTTAAATGGTGTTTAATTCTAAGGTTAGATTTTATATAGATTAAGTACACTGTTTGTCTTCCTAATAAAATAAAATAAATAAAATAAAATAATTTGTCAAAATTTTCATCATGAATATCAGTCTACTGCTGTTCATAAGCTACCCGTCTGAATGTAGCTGGAAGCCCCTTAAAATATATATCAAGGATAGGGTAGGGGAATAAACATAGGCCTCAAGGTTCGCCATAATGTCCTGCGCTATGATTATATTCAATAGATTGGCGGTTTAGCTTTCTGGAGGCTTACTCTTATACGTCTACAAATGCCCAAAATCGAATTCAGAGATCGCAAAGAACATTGGCAATTCTTTACCTGAATGTTATAAAAGGCGTCTTAGATTAAGACATAAACGAAACTTAATTATTTTATTTGATCGTTTTTTATACGATGTTAGATTTACGTGGGAAAAAATGTTAATTTAATGAGCTTTAATTCGATTCGATTTAATTAATTCGATTTTTGTGTACTTCCGGTTTAATACATTTGTAAACGATGGCATTAATACTATTGCCACAAAAAAGCAGTCTTTTTTGAAAAATATTTTCATAAAGTATTTAGAATGATAAATAATAATATTCATTTTCCTTTGTTACAGTTACCAGTGTGTGTGAGTCCGCACGGGTAGATACCACCACCCCGCCTATTTCTGCCGTGAAGCAGTAATGCGTTTCGGTTTGAAGGGCGGGGTAGCCGTTGTAATTAAATTGAGACCTTAGAACTTATATCTCAAGTTGGGTGGCGCACTTACTTTGTAGATGTGTATGGGCTCCAGTAACCACTTGACACCAGGTGGGCTATGAGCTCGTCCACCTATCTAAGCAATAAAAAAAACGTGAAACAAAAAACTTTGTACGAACCCTTTTTACGAAAATTGCGCGGATGGAGAAGTATAAAATTTCCCACATTTATAGAGAATATAGATAAAGAGTGCACTGTTCTAATATTTTTTTAAAATAATGCATAAAATATACATTAAACCAATAAAGAAAACATTACACACACTAGCATGTATTTGACATACACACGTATATGTACGATTTTGTTTATCGTTAAAGTCTGTGGTTAAGTTGAGAATAGATTCAATATTGTTTGTCTTTATTAATATTTGTCTAAAGTGTAGGTAGTCTTAGCGAAATCTGTGATTATAGAATCATAATAGTTTACAAACTTACAATTTCAATGAATTATAGTCGAATTTCGACTACTGAGGGACCACTAGTAATAAAAATTTGACAACACCATCTATACTTATATATTAATACCCGAAGCAAAAACTTTGTATCCCTTTTTACGAAAATTGCGCGGACGCAGGAGTATGAAATTTTCCACACTTATAGAGAATATAGAGAAGAAGTGCACAATGCTAATATTTTTTTAAATAATGCATAAAAGATACATTAAATCAATAAAGAAAACATTACACACACTACATACCATGTATTTGACGCACACACGCAAGCATACTATTTATTGTCAAACTTTTGTTCTTGACGTCTGTGGTCAAATTGAGAATAGATAGTTAAGTCGGGCACCTCTGCTGACGCATGTCTGCAAAGGCAGATCTTCGGCGAACTCAACTGCTGAATTGTGGAATTCGCAGACGACGGCATCCGCTGGACCGGTGGTCCGATGCCCTTCCCGTTAGATTAAGATTAGTAATAAGTTAGTCTTAAGTCAGATTTGGTACGGAATAAACGTTCATAAAATATAATTTCTATTTTTTAANACAAACAACGTACACAATTTTATATCATGATAATAATATAAAATTTACACATATATCTATATATAATCTCTCTCACATATTCACATACATATTCATATACACACTTAGACACAACTTAAAAATATAACAAAGAAATAGAACCACATATACATATATATATAGTACAAGAAAATAGTATATTGCACAGAACACACATTGCAAGTCAAATTGTTAAGTTTTTAGTTAGAATGATAAATAATAATATTCATTTTCCTTAGTTACAGTTACTAGTGTGTGTGAGTCCGCACGGGTAGATACCACCACCCTGCCTATTTCTGCCGTGAAACAGTAATGCGTTTCGATTTGAAGGGTGGGGTAGCCGTTGTAGCTATATTGAGACCTTAGAACTTATATCTCAAGTTGGGTGGCGCATTTACTTTGTAGATGTGTATGGGCTCCAGTAACCACTTAACACCAGGTGGGCTGTGAGCTCGTCCACCCATCTAAGCAATAAAAAAATAATAAAAATTTATAGTGTAGCCTTGGCGAAATTTGTGATTATAGAAGTATAAAATACAATCATAATAGTGTACAAACTTACAATCCCAATTAATTATAGTCGAATTTCGACTACTGCGGGACCTCTAGTCCTAATAAAAGTTGCCCAATAAATACAAACACAGTACAGAGCGCAGCCGGTAATGACGTCTCCTACTGTGCGGTCACTTTGATTAGACGAATGACTTCATTTGGCGGTGATCACAAAGAAATCGATCGAGTTACGTCCGGGGGCATTGTTTGCGTAATCGTGTATCTTCAAGCTGTGAATTCTATTTTATGTGTAGGTAGAGAAGTGTAGAATAGACGAAAGAAAAATAAAAACTGGAACGGGCTTATGGATTATCTGGTTTTTTTTTTTTTTTATGATTGAAGGATTACTGGTGGCCCGGAGGCCTTTCCAGTTTCACCAGGACACGTGGGCGAGCAAAGGCTCAGCCAGGAGGGGTGGGATTTGCTAACAGCTACCCGAGCGCCTTCGAAGGAGACCTAACAGCTCAAGAGTAGCTGCTTCGCGAATGAATCTACTACCGGATCGGAATCGCGACCCGCTGAGAAGATCCGGCGAGAAACTCAGCGAGCTGATTCATGGGTTAGGTTGCACGGCGAACTCTTTATCGAGTTCGACGAGTACGGTTACCGAGGTCCCTAAGCCTGCTCCTAGTGTTAGAGCTGAAGGCGTCTAATGCAAAGTTTATTGGATCTGATGGATCCGTAAGGACGTGGGATTATCTGGTGTTGAGCGGTTACCGAATCATGAAGTCGTGGCCTAAAGGATAAGGCGCCCGGTGACTCGTTACTGGTTACTAGTGGTAGGAATTCTTGAGAGTCCGGTACACGGGTAGGTAAAAAGTCGTGTCGAGCAATACGACTATACCGCTCTGAGAATCCCACAGGGAGGTACCAATTTTTCTAATGAAATACGTGAATGACAAATGTTTACGATTGACGTCCACGGTGAAGGAGTAACATTGCCACCACCATGCCTATTTCTGCCGTGAAGCAGTGGCAGCCGTTACTGTTAAAACTGAGACCTTAGAACTCATATCTCAAGGTGGGTGGCGTCATTTACGTTATAGATCTCGATGGGCTCCGGTAACCACTTAACACCAGGTGGGCTGTGAGCTCGTCCACTCATCTATGCAATTAAAAAAAAAATTAAAAAAACTGATTAAATTTGATTCAACCGAGGCACGAACCGCTCTTAAAACGAGTTTCATTGAAGAAATCAGGTAGTGTGTAACATAATATTTTGCAAAACGTCCGACTGGATCCCCCACCTGGTCTCTGTAATCTTGCACCACTTACCCACTTATTAACGCTGCACTGCCACCAAACCCGAATGACCTAATACCGTGCAATAGTTATAAAAACCCACAAGATCAAGTTACGTTCGGTTTCCACTAGGGTGAACTTTTTAATTTTACTTTCATTGGCTTAGATTGGCAGACGACTTTGCCACTTAATGTTAAGGTTTAACCATATACATCACTTTTTTTTCCTACCTAAGCTGATAGCCTTGAGAGGCTACATCAGCGTCGCCTTAACTAGTAGGTGAGCTCACGGGGCTCAAACCTGATGACGTTGCTAACACGAACCCTAGCAAGAGCCGTGCTTCGCAGAATCTACCACCGGATCGAAAACGCGACCCACTGAGAAGATCCGGTGAGAAACTCAGTGGGCTGTGTTTGAGGGCTGTAAATCGTCGAGCCCTTCGTCGCAAGCGACGGATTCGGCGAGAACGATGACCGGTGCTTGAGGTTCTCACGGATCGTTTGGAACCTCTGGGTCTGCGGAGGGACTTCGGTTCCCTCTGTATTTTGTACCGTATGTTCCATGGGGAGTGCTCTGAGGAATTGTTCGAGATGATACCGGCATGTCCTTCTTCAAACGAGGCTTGTGGAGAGTATTAAGCGGTAGGCAGCGGCTTGGCTCTGCCCCTGGCATTGCTGAAGTCCATGGGCGACGGTAACCACTCACCATCAGGTGGACCGTATGCTCGTCTGCCTACAAGGGCAATAAAAATAAAATAAAAAAGGTACCTAAAAGCAGTAGTACCTAGTGGATCGGGAGGATCCGAAATGATATACATCACAAGGTAAATACTCACCATGGGAATGCTATTGAAGTGTCAGTTATCATACTCCTTGTTTAAATTTCTTTTAATAGTAGTAATAAGTAAAGTTAATTTTACGATTTGTTTCATCTCGCGTTTTTTAATTGTCATTATGTGTCTTTGGCCATCCGTGACCACGAAAACTGTGAAGTATTCGTAACATAATAATATCGAGGGGTGAAAGCCAATTTATTTGGCTTAAGCGACATTACTGCTCCTTTACAGGAGGCTCCTTTCCGCACGGGTAGGTACTACTTAATAGACACCCTGCCTATTTCAGTCGTGAAGCAGTAATGCGCTTCGGTTCGAAGGGTGGGGCAGCCGTTGTAACTATACTGAGACCTTAAAACTCATATCTCAAGGTGGGTGGCGGCATTTCAGTTATTGATGTCTATTGTCCTGTCCTAAATAAAGGTTCACGTTAAATAATTAGTGGTCATTTTAAGCCAAGGGTACCTAGTGCCTTCATTGTGCAAAAAACCCGCAGTGAGCGTGCACAGCCCACTGACTTTGTCGCCGGATCCTCTCAGTGGGTCGCAATATTCCAATTCGGTAGTAGATTCAGCGAAGCACTGCTCTTGCTAGGGCTCCTGTTAACAATTCTCTCAGGTTGAACCCGTGAGCTCATCTACCGGTCCGCGCGAAATTGGAATAGCACCTTAGGCTACCGACGATTAGGTCGGGAAAAAGAGGGTGTTAACGAAAAAAACAGGGGTAAATACTCTCTAGTGAATAAGTTAATAACTTGAAACATTTCTCTCGCATCTGCCCTGTTCGAGTTAAGCCTAAAATGAACTGAACCAGTAGCACGCTTGATTTATTTATGAAGCAGTCATCGAACCTGCTACCTCATCCCTCTTTGTATAAGCCATGCCACAATGTACGTATCGGGTTACTGAAAATCCGCGCCGCCCGGTACAATGCGCATGCCGTTTCGCGGTATAACGTGTTAATAATGCGGTAAAATAGCGCGTGCCCTGAGATGGGAGCGGAAGCGGTTCTGTCTATACAGCGTTTATTCAAATTTTAAAGTCATTATCATGCTATTTATGAAGAAAAAAAAATTGCTTAGACACATGAACAAGCTCTCAGTGCACCTGCTGTTAAGTTATTACCGGAATTCGTAGACAACAACGTAAGCCCATCTAGAGATATGCCGCTACCATCTCGCGACATGAGTTCCGAGTCTCATTTTATAGTCACGGCAAAAATATGCAGGGTCGCTATACCCATCCATGCGGGCTTGCAAGAGGCCCTACTAAGAGTAAATACCTTTTTAATTTGTTCGCTTAGTAATTCATTGAATTACAAAAATCTGTTTCCTTTGTACGATCTCTTTGTGTTTTTCTTATTTCTTACAAATTAGCACTTGTTTACGCTAATTGGACCATGCGATCGAATTTGTTTTCAATTATTCATAAAAGTTATCAAAAAAATTAATTGGTCGTCTGTAAAATCGGCTTACGGACGATAGTTTTACGTGATAATATCAGTAGCAGAACTATTCGAACTGTTAGTTCTGATATCACGATAAAATAGAAATAAATGTGTCATAAGCCAACGCTTAGGCGGACTGTGCCTTTCTATCTCTTGTTCCAACTTCTCCCTTGCACGCTAAGGCGAATACGTGACACTTTTTCGTTCGTGCAGCCAGTGTTCATCAATTTCTAAGACGCTATCGCGTCAAAAACTAGGGTAAGGTTGTGTTTGTTTTTCAATCTTAGCTTGTCGATTTAAATCGCTTTTCGCTACCCGCTTCTAAATTAGACCTCGGTAATCCAATACTATTCGTGAACCGCTTTCGGTACATCCCGGTCCTAATTTAATGGCTCATTAAACGATTTCCAAGTAGTTTTTTGCAAACGTATCGGCTCCATTTATTATTATTACACTTGTAATTTCATTACACCGGGCGGTGTCGCTTACAACGATACTATGGATTTTACTTTATTGTTGAATTGAATGAAAACGTTATCTCGATTCTATATCGATTATTAGTGTCCTTTTAATTGAATTTAAATAGCAAACGCATAGTTTTCTTTCCGTTATTTTTCGAATAATATTAGGTATGTATCGAGCAGGTAAAGACGGCAGGATAAGACGCATCAAATCCGTCCTATATAACCATCACGACACCTTGTCAAGAGTGAAGCGATCGAGAAGAATATGAATTAGTGGTACTACTACTGGTGGTAGGACCTCTTGTGAGTCCGCGCGGGTAGGTACCACCGCCCTGCCTATTTCTGCCGTGAAGCAGTAATGCGTTTCGGTTTGAAGGGTGGGGTAGCCGTTGTAACTATACTGAGACCTTAGAACTTATATCTCAAGGTGGGTGGCGGATTTACGTTGTAGATGTCTATGGGCTCCAGTAACCACTTAACACCAGGTGGGCTGTGAGCTCGTCCACCCATCTAAGCAATAAAAAAAAAAGAAAAAAAACAACNGAACACAATTCAATACTTCTTATCACTCATAACATGTACATAATCAAAAAATCATAATCAAGATTCAATTAAAAATTATTTCGTTAATTATTTTGAATATTGGATAATAAATTTAAAAATGTGAATGATTTTGCATGCATATTAATAGTGTAAATTTTTTTTGGTATGAAAAGCAAGAAATAAAAGGCTTTTTTATTTTTTTATTTTATTTATTTATTAATTGAATTTAAATAGCAAGCGCATAGTTTTCTTTACGTTATTTTTCGAATAGTATTAGGTATGTATCGAGCAGGAAAAGACGGCAGGATAACACGCATCAAATCCGTCCTATATAACCACCACGACACCTTGTCAGGAATGAAACGATTGAGAAGAATATGAATTAGTTATTTAATACTATTTTTGCCGCATAGCTGAAATCCGTTCCGATTTGAAGCGCGGTACTGCCATAAATTTTGAAATGTCGTCCTCATATTTAATGGGGCGACAACAGTCACTTCGTGAGCTGTACCAGCTCCGGTGACCACTTAACACCAAGTGACTCGTGACTTAATCAAAATAAGCAATAAAAGGCGTAAAAGTGCAGGTAAGCAATAAAAAGTGTAGGCAGCGGCTTGGCCCTTGGCGACGGTAACCATTCACCATCAGGTGGGCCGTATGCTCGTCTGCCTACAAGGGCAATAAAAAGAAAACCCTTCTAAGCAATAAAAAAAAATCTAGCGTAATACTGGACAGCGAAGACAAGCAAGCAAGATATTTAAATGGAAACGAACTTGATTGGATACATATAGAAAAGACCAGTCTTGTATAGAAACTTAGTCTTTAAACAAAAATCTTAATCTTCAATAAAGCTATTTTTACGACATTTAAAATTATAACCATTCACCATCACGTGAGTCGTATATTCGACTGTCTACAAGGGCAATAAAATAAGAATGCATCGTAAATGTTATTAACATAGTATGAATGGCATTCGCAAAAAACCGGAAGAAATACCACAACAGTTCATTTAAGCTAGAGAAATTTATGTATATGGTTTTTGTAAACATATTCATTGTATATTTTCGAATTTCCTTTAAATTTGTGTTCTTAGTAATTGAATTTATTAATTCTAGAGAGCTTTGTTATATCTCGATTATATTGTATAATAATAATAATAATATACAACGCTCACCCTTGATAAAGGAATGCATTTTTTTTTTCCACAGGAGAAAATCGCCGGATCCCCACCCGCACGGCAGGTGGGGTATGTGGGAGTCGAACCTCACTAAAAACTCCTGCCGCTCACAGCCGGCGCCCTACCCCGGACCGGGCGGGAACCCAGTCGGAGCTATTGAGACGGCGGGACAGGGTTTACGCAGAGCACATTACATCCATCCCGCCGAAAGGAATGCATGTCGGATTCTTGGCGCGAATCGGTAAGACAGCGTTATCTAGCCGTGCGGACTCACTGTAGGCCCTTATTTTTTTCTACCTATGCAGATAGCCTTGAGAGGCTATTTCAGCTTCACCCTAGCGTGTAGGTGAGCTTACGGGGTTCAAACCGAATGTTGCTAACCCTGACCCTAGCAAGAGCAGTGCTTCATAGAATCTACCACCGGATCGGAGACGCGACTGAGAAGATCCGGTGAGAAGCTCCGTGGGCTGCGTCTTGGGCACCCTTATCATAAGCAAAGTTATTATTACGGAAAATCGAAAGATATTTTTAATGATACGTAACATTGAAAATGTGGCCAGCACAAGCTGAAAATAACGAAAAATCGCAAAAAGTCCAAAAAAAATCGGCAAATCTCAACGGCGGTCCATATCGCGTTACCCTCTAATGGACCGTGAGTGAACTGATCCTGGTCGGAGAGTGATCGTGTGCGGCAAGCCTCGCCTCCGATATCCTACACCCTGCCGATTATTGCGAAAAAAAAGTATCTTTAACAAGAATTTTAATATTTGGTGTCATATTATTATTGGTGTTGTATTGTGAAATCGTTGTGGCCCAAAGGATAAGACGCCCGGTGCATATGTATTCGTAGGTACTACCACCCTGCCTATTCCCGCCGTGAAGCAGTAATGCGTTTCGGTTTGAAGGTCGGGGCAGCCGTTGTAACTATACTGAAACTTTAGAACTTATATCTCATGGCGGGTGGCGGCATTTACATTGTAGATGTCTATGGGCTCCGGTAGCCACTATACACCTATGCAATAAAAAATATAAAAAATACTCAAATTAATAGACGAATGACTTAATTTGTTCATTAGAGCATTAACGCTGAAAACGATATATATACATATATATATATATATATAATATAATACTATACAGAATTGAAGCACTAAATACGAATAGAAAAGTGTATTTTCACCTTTTGGTAATTTCTAATGTTACCCACAAACGTCTTTACTTTTAAATCTTCGTTTGACAGTTCGAATTTTTGACAGCCGTCGTGACGTCTAGTTTTTTAAGACGGTGTTGTCAGGATGTTATATTAATATAAAAATAAAAACTTCACAATTACATTAAGCATATAGGTATGTGTGCTATGTATATACCGGCTTTACGCCAGGGTTTTCACGCCTAACATCTATTACAATGAAAATGCAATACAATTCTATAAAACTTTAACATTACAAACATGTTTATTACAAAAAGTGATGTCTTAGTTTTTACATAGTTAGCCATTTTGTGACGGTTATAGCAACTATAACTTCTTTTATAGAAACAAATGTAATTACTGTAAAACAATTCCTAAAATGTAGCTTAATAATCACCATAAATATTTTAGTGATTTTTACATGACTCTGACATTAATTTATTTTACATAAATTACTCGTAACTAGTATAAACTAACACTATTCTTATCCAGCCTAATAGTAGGTGGGGCCAACAAAATGATTTGCATAACAATTACAATACTTAACCAAATTATTGATGTTAATTATAACATAATTTCTTATTAATATTTGATTATTTTGACAGTTATTTGTATTTTTAAACAATAATATTAACATTTTTTAACATACATATTCCGTACATTTTCAAAATAGTGTCTACTAAATATTAAATATGGCAGGATAACAATTTCATCTTGCTAATAATAAATAAATAATAACATAGAATAAAGTAGATTATTTAACATGTATAGTGAGGGGTAGATCTCAGGGGTATTTAAAACTATGGGTTAGTCACCAATATCGAATTTCGAATTTTAATCTTCCTTTATCACAAACAATTTCAATTTTAAACAATAATTACATTTAGACGCGGGCGCACGCTATTCACACTCAAAACGGAAGCGCCCGGAACATAGATTATACACTGTTGAAAAGATTGACATAGATGCTAACTANATTTTAATCTTCCTTTATCACAAACAATTTCAATTTTAAACAATAATTACATTTAGACGCGGGCGCACGCTATTCACACTCAAAACGGAAGCGCCCGGAACATAGATTATACACTGTTGAAAAGATTGACATAGATACTAACTATGTATAGCGAGCGGGCATACGGCCGCGAGAGTGACGTACCGGTCGGTTTGCTACACATGTTAATTATTGCCAATAGAGGCGTTCGCGCCCATACATACTTTTTTTTTATTGTTTAGATGGGTGGACGAGCTCACAACCCACCTGGTGTTTACTGGAGCCCATAGACATCTACAACGTAAATCTGCCACCCACCTTGAGATATATGAGTCGTCTATTATCAAAGGTGGCAAATCTGTGCATTTGGACAAAAAAAATTTATTGATATGTCAATACAGATTGATTTGAATATAATCGTCTCCTTCAAAGAATACGGTTCAAAACCTGCATTAAATAAAGGTTAATAGTTAACCTGTTATATATCTAAGATGTCGTTCCAAAGAGTTTTGTGACTGCCAATGGAATACAAAGTCAATAATTCGTTTTTCTGATTTATCAATCATTGTCCAAAAGTCAGATTGCCGGCTTTGATAATAGTCGACTCATATAAGTTCTAAGGTTTCAGTATAATTACAACGGCTGCCCTGCCCTTCAAACCGAAACACATTACTGCTTCACGGCAGAAATAGGAGGGGCGGTGATACCTACCCATGCGGACTCACAAGAGATCCTACCTCCAGTAAAAGTAATTATGCAGTAGTGAAACAAAAACAAACTTTCACGAACCCAAAAAAAGGGTTAAAATTCTCAAATAAGATACTAAACAATTTAAAGCTTCTATTTGTTTAGAATTGTCTCTTTGTAACTAATTATCGTGAGTCGTGACGTGAACTCCGAACGCAAACAATTATGTTTACATTCACAGATTGAAACGCGTTCAACTCAATGGGGACGCCCCACAAATTGTGTTTTAATTTTTTAAACTGACAACACTTAGCTTAAGGGTCGTTGTACGTTGTGCAAGCTTAGCGGGAGTGTGAAATTTCTTTAAATTATTTTTGTGAACTCTTTCACATAAATAGCGGTAACGTTAGAATAGCTGAATACAAAAGTTAGTGAAATAAGCATTCTCAGTTAATTTCTAACAGGCTTTTGTGAGCAAATGACTGTTTTTAATAATTTTATAATTGAAATAACGAGAAATGCGATGCGCGACATTTCAAAGGTCATTATAATCTATACTAATAAAATTATATATTTTTTTCAAATATTCGATATTATGCGACTGACAATCAAGTTATATTGACAGACCTAACTTACTTTCTCAGTGCAATAACGATGAAAACTATTAAATCTAAGTACTGATTCAGATGACTCATTTACATATATTTAAGTAGGTAAAGATAGCAGTTGAGTAGCAGTTATTGTTGTCAATCAACCGATTTTCTTTTTAATTTATTTTTGCATAGTAAACATTGACAAGTCATAGTCAGTCTTATTTATTCAAATGCAGAAGAAGTCAAGAAGCATTAGTTGAAAATCATGGTTGAATTTCCATCATTTGATGAACTCAAACTATAACACTTTTACTACACTACAAGGTATAACACTTTTTTTTCACCCAAGCTAATAGTCTTGTAGCCATTAACGTAACCTAACAAGTAGGTGAGTTCACGGGGTTCAAACCTTACGACGTTGCTAACACTAAACTTAGCGAGAGCAGTGCTTAATTTACTCATCGAGCCCTTCGTCGCAAGCGACGGGTTCGACGACAATGATGACCGGTAACAATACTGCGTGTTATATCACAAACATTTCATAACATTCCAAGGTAGACCTATCACAAGTTGGAGACGCGCTAAACATTACCAAACAACTTAAATGTTAACTAACAAACAACCAAAGACATTTAATATTAACAATTCTTTAAAATATGCGACTAGTTTTAGTGATATTTTTTAGTTCGTCTACTTCTGTCAGTATATTAACCCGCTATCATAATAAACCGCTAACGCTTCCACCACACCCGCTACCTTATTACATCCGTGGCCCCTGTGATTGGTCTAAAGGAGATAGGTCTCGTCATTTATTTTAATTCGACTCAGTGTCGTAGGCGTCGCGCCCAGAAGGGACAATCACTATGAATTGAAGATTAAGTACGATTTGTTTGTCGTATAAACAGATTGCCTTTAATGTTGCTCTGAGGCTGCTGTAGATAATTCAAGATTATTTATTATCTTTTTATTTGTCTGCCGCTCAACCCCACTGTTGTGACTGTGTGGAAGGATTCGCAACGACGACAACAGGAAAAGACGTGAATTTAAGTTAGTCTGCGGGAAGGCTAATCGATTAACTTTATGTATTCTACATTAGAACAAACACAGTGTTTTAGCTATAGGCGATCGAGACGAATCGTGAACCTTAACACTAAACATACCATAACGAGTCAAATGACCCATTTTGAACTTTTGCATTGATAATGCACATGCCATCTTATTGCTTTTGCACATTTGACTTCATGATTTTTTCTTACCAATTAATCTACAGTTATTATACCAAGTTCTTTTTGCTTTGTTTTGTTTATTTTGAGTAATACTTTTCGTATAATATTATCTACCCGCTATGGTAGAAATAGGCACCATTAAGTGTCGGTATGATTAGTGCTAAAGAAAAAACGTAGGTACTATATATCAGCTGTCCCAAAATCCAACCGCGGCAACATGATACAACAACAAACACATCAGACTACTTTCATACCACGGACACTTCAAAACTTAAATTACAATTCATAAAAACTTAGGTGATTCAGAGGAGAAAAACTTTTCATAAGGAAAAAATCATAATTACACACACATACACAAAAAAATAACGTAAAAAAGCCAACATCACAATGTTTTATTACCAAAAGAAACTTGATACGTAACAGAATCAAAACGGCATGAACCCCCGGTCTATGGGTTCAAGACACCGTGAAAAGCCACGGGTCCGTTCAGTGGGGTTCGTACCGGTCCTTGTAAAACACAAATGTTGATTATTCACGGCATTTTGCGCTTTTGTAGGGTTGAAATGGGATTTCAATGGGGAGTATCTGTTGTGGAATTTCATGGGTATTTCGAAAATAGTTATTCTATTTAACAGCTGTGCCCGATGACGGTAAGTGGAGCTTATCTCTTATAGTTATATAGGTTTTATAGTATTTCTTCTATGTAGTTGTTATTTTTGCTTCGTTATTTCTACTACATAATATTCACACACTAGTTGTTTAAAGCTTTCTCGGTTATCAACAATACAGCTTTTTTTTAATCGCTTTTTAACAAAAAATTTAAAACGTTAGGTTGACCTGTTCAACGGAATCTTTGAACTTAAATTCATTTTCATTGACTTCAAAACATCTGATTGACTTGAAAATTTTCACGCGCACCAAGGACCAATGCCAATACAATAAATTCTATGACTTCATTCCAAAATCTCGACCACTATCAACAAGATTAAAAAAAAGATCAAAATAATTGTTAGCTCGGTTTGCTATTTAAACGTGTTTTTCTTTTAGCATTTTATTTTCGTGTAACCGCCAGAATTGCTTTTTATTTATTTATTGCATAGATGAATGGACGAGCTCATAGCTCACCTGGTCTTAAGTGGTTACCGGAGCCCATAGCTACAACGTAAATGCCGCCACCCACCTTGAGATTTGAGTCCTAAGGTCTCAGTATAGTTACAACGGCTGCCCCATCCTTCAAACCGAAACACATTACTGCTTCACGGTAGAAATAGGCAGGGTGGTGGTACCTACTCCTGCGGACTCACAAGAGGTCCTACCACCAGTAATTACGCTAATTATTATTATAATTTTGAGGGTTTGATTTTTATTACACGATTTTATTCCTTTGCCGTGGAAGTCAATCGTGAACATTTGTTAAGTAACGTATTTCATTAGAAAAATTTGGTACCCGTTTGCGGGATTCGAACACCGTTGCATCGCTAGATACGAATGCACCGGACGTCTTATCCTTTAGGCCACGATTACTTCAAAAATTGCTGAACCGTACCACAACACACGTCGTGAACAAGTATTTTATCATCGACGTAATAAACCAAAGATACAATGTTGATACTCCGCTGCGCACACCTTGAACTGGACCACAGCTCACGAGTACATTGTATCCCTATCTCATTAACCACTCAACCCTTCGTCTGAAGAGTTCTCGAGATCAAAACATGGCCTTTTGTACGAAATCGAATGAATACGAATGAAAATGTTTTATTTAATTTTTAATATACATTCGTCAAACAAAAACCTTTATGCGGCAACCTTTTCTTTTAATTACTTATATGTTATTTTATAAAATAGGGTTTTGTGGGATCGCAGAAAGATTTCGAATATTGGATTGGTTTTTAGAGAGGCGTTTTTTTATAGCGTAGACGGGTGAAACTGGAGTTATACCATACCCGATCTTGTGGACCGAATGGTAAACAGTCGACGTCGCCCTAAACACGTTATTACGGATCATTCCGGTCCACTAACGTTGGTAGACTAAGAGGCTAAGAGGCAGGTGGGCTGTGAGCTCGTCCACACACCTAAGCAATAAAAAAAAAAATAAAAAAATAATAATAAAAAAATAAAAAAAAGGCTATTCCAGCTACGTCTTGACGGGTAGGTTAGCTCACGGACTCAATCTGAGAGAAGGCATAATCAGCTCTCTCCTTCACACTGGGTGGACGAGCTCACAGCCCACAGTATTAACTGGTTACTGTAGCCCATAGACATCTACAACGTAAATGCGCTACCCACCTTGAGATATAAGTTCTAAGGTCTCAGTATGGTTACAACGGCTGCCCCACCCTTCAAACCGAAATGCATTACTGCTTTACGGCAGAAATAGGCAGAGTTTTTTTTTATTGCCCTTATAGGCAGACGAGCATACGGCCCACCTGATGGTGAGTGATTACCGTTGCCCATGGACTTCAGCAATGCCAGGGGCAGAGCCAAGCCGCTGCCTACCGCTAGTGGTGGTGGTACCTACCCGTGCGGATTCCCAAGAGGTCCTACCACCAGTAAACAGACATCAATTCCGAATGCTATGAAATAAGAATGGCACTTGTATCTCCTAGTAATAGGTTCCGAAGTCTTCATACCATTCTTACATCAATCTATCACCCTTAATTTAACACAAATTGAATTAATTAAAACAATATTACTACTGTCTCCGTTGTGTGTCGATCGGCTTCTTTATCGTCGCCATTCCTAGTGTTTTTTTTTATCACCCGTAATTATATTCAAATTATATTTACCATATACAACGTTAATAAATTGTAACGCACAGATAATAAATATCTTCGATCGTACACTTTGTCTTGGAATAGACAAGACCGTACGCTAATGTAGTTATTAATTATTTATATTGAATGGAAATGCTCTTAGTTCGAACAGAAAGTTGCCATTATTCAGAGAGAAAAAAAAAACAATTTTGAAAAGAAAAACCAGTGTTGCCATAAATGGGTTTTAATGTTTATTTATGTTTTTGCTTTGTTAAAAGTGACATGTTTCGTGTTAAGGCGTCAACAATGCTGGCTGCTGGTTTTTTTTCACAATTATCAGCTTGTTACCACGCTCGAATTAGCTCGAGCAAGACTTGAAGCGGGCACTAGGATCTGACGTCATACATTACCAAGTGTACTTAGTTTGAAGTATAGATATGTATTTTTAGTTCATTTATTTTTATTTTTAAGCAATACATACAGAAACAGCAAAAGTAATTCGCAGAGAGCGAGTAAAATAGGATTCTTGTGAGTACGCACGGGTAGCTACGTACCACCACCCCACCTATTTCTGTCGTGAAGGAGTAATGCGTTTCGGTTTGAAGGGTGGGGCAGCCGTTGTAACTATACTGAGACCTTAGAAGTCATATCTCAAGGTGGGTGGTGACATTTACGTTGTAGCTATGCGCTCCGGTAACCACTTAAGACCAAGTGGGCTATGAGCTCGTCCACTTGACTATGCAATAAATAAATAAAAAGCAATGCTGCTCGTGTAACCGAAAATAAAATGCTAAATGAAAAACACTTTTAAATTACATTTACATTATAGATATCTATGGACTCCGGTAACCACTTAACATCAGGTGGGCCGTGAGCTCGTCCACCCATCTAAATAATAAAAAAAAACACAACCCACTGAGCTCCTCGCTGGAACTTCTTCGCTTCGCTGGAGCTCGACGAGAACGGTGACCGGTGCTTGGAGAGTCTAAAAGCACCGAAAATGGATCGACAGGATCTGACATGACATACATAATGGCATGGTGCGAGTCTATCCGACCACGCTTTTTTTCTTTTATTACCCTTGTAGGCATATGAGCATACGGCCCACCCGATGGTGAGTGATTACCGTCGCCCACGGACTTCAGCAATGCCAGGGGCAGAGCCAAGCCGCTGCCTACGGTTGAGTACTTTCCACAAGCCTCGTTTGAAGAAGGATAAGTCATAGCGCTCGGGAAACACCGTGCAGGGAAACTCATTCCAAAGCCGAATGGTACGTGGCAAAAAAGATCTCTGGAAACGCACTGTGGATGACCGCAGTGGCTCCAGGTAGCGAACAATATACGTAAATAATATACAGTTGCCGAATCAATCTATTTAAAAAAATTAACGGGCTCCAAATGAAAACAGATCAAAATAATTTTCAAAACTACAATAAAACGTTCAATGTTAACAAATAAACAAATAATTATGAGAGGACTGTGTAATTTGACTGTCAATGGATCGCTGCTCATCCCCAGACAGGGCACTCAGACAAATAGTCAACGAAACGACCAGATAAAATACTTACATGTTAAATTTTAGCAGGAAATTTGATTATTTTTTTATTGCTTAGATGGGTGGACGAGGTCACGGCCCACCTGGTTTGAGGTGGTTACCGGAGCCCATAGACATCTACAACGTAAATGCTGCCACCCACCTTGAGATATACGTTGTAAGGTCTCAGTATAGTTACAACGGCTGCCCCACCCTACAAACCGAAACGTATTACTGCTTCACGGCTGAAATAGGCGGGGTAGTGGTACCTACCCATGCGGACTCACAAGAGGTCCTAGCAGCAGTAAATTGATTGATATACCAGTGATTACACCACCACCCAACTTAAAAATGGGTTTTCAAAAAACGCCATTACTGTCTGCTTCTTGTTCTCTGAGCTCTTCGAACAGATTGTGGGCTACTCCCACTCCGCCTCCCTATATTATATAAAAGTGGTAAATAATTATATATTGGACTATCCAGTAGGTATGAAAAGCGTTAAATCGACTTTAAATATTCCCCTGTTACTAAAACGAATTTTTTATATTAATATTATCGTTTTGTTGTATTTCACCTGAGCATGCAAGTGACTTTTCCAACTTTCATAAAAAAAAACGGTACATACATAATCTCAGCATGGCTTCCAAACATTTCCATAAAGAACTTTAGAAAAAAAACGAAAGAGCATGGCGCTTGTTAATATTATTGTCCGTACTGTTAGGTCTAAGGTCAATTATTTATATAGGAAACAGAAGAATACTTTGTAAAGTCAAAACGCAACTAATATTTTCATGTTTCGATAAGGCAATTACATTGGAACTAAGTACGAACCCACTTATAATTTGGTATGAACTAAATTTGTGGATGCGAAATGGAGGTTTTATTCAAATCGGCCGTGAACTTATCTGCCGGCAATAAAAATAAAAATCATGACATGAAGTTATTCATGACATGAAGTTATTCATGACATGAAGTTATTCATGACATGAAGTTATTCATGACATGAAGTTATTCATGACATGAAGTTACCTTTCATTAACTTGAATAAATATTGTAACAATTACACTAATCTTTAGTTTTTCTCTTCCTTTGCTCTCATCGGAATACGAGGGCATTATTGATTGCACGTAAACATGGACAGGAATGTAAAATCAACTCGCCTGAATTATGGACTCCGGACTTCTAGAGCATTCATTTTCAAAAAAGTGTATTTTTCTATACTTTAACGCTTCACTCGCGTTTACGTAACAGAAAATACTAAATCTTCGCACATTTTAGTCCAAGCCGATGGTGGCCTAAAGCTTCATAAAATCCGCAAGTCACCATCGACATGTGGCGACTCCAAAATTGAAACCTCCGCGCTTGTAGGTATTTATTTTATTTTTTTTCTTGTTTTTTTTTGTTCAAGAATCGAAGGAGTCATTAGTTTGTAATTCATAACGGTCAAGTCATTTTTTCCCCGTAAGATCGACCTCAAAACCTGTCAGGTGCGTCATTTTAATAACGTATTTTTTTTCTATTCATAATTAAATGCAAAAAATTTAGATGAGACATTAATAAAGCGTTCCCGCCTTCATGTAGAGCGAAAGTGTGTTGTGTGTTTTTATTAAAATTATTCTTTATTCAAATCGCTGTCATTTGTTTTACCGGACACTCTTAATTGTGTTAATGGCGGCATTTGCTATTTTCTGTTTACGTTTAGGAATTATTATAATCGTTTCAATAGTCGGGTCGCACATACGAAGGTGAAAACTCTATATTTTTATGCCGCATTTTGATCATTTGTCTTGACATTACTAGTGACTAGGGTGGGATTACGATTAAAGGCGTTCGCTCTTCTTCGGCCATAGACTCATAAAATGCAGATTTTATCATGAAGCAAAGGTATTACAAAAGACAAATTATCAACTAGAAAACAAAACTTTAAAAAGGGCACAGAGAGTAATCATAACCCGTCAATATTTAACAACCGACATGCCATGCAATCGATCCAGCTAATATTTCATTACAAATACGAGCAGAGATTTTTAAAAAGCAATGGCCGCCGTATTGAAAAAGCACAGATAAAAAAACAATGGCTGCCACAATGAAAAGAAAAACTTGTATATCCATAACACAATCTACGTAATAAACACACAATACAAACAATATTCCGTTGATTGAAACGTCAATATGACGGCCGGACCGATCGAGTGATGTACTTATTAAGAACATAATTACTACACGCTGCGAGATAACCATGCATTCTGTTTTTTTTTTTTTCAATATTGAGACGTCGCGCCAAAAAAAATATCCTATCAAGATACAATGATTCGATGTTTTTTGAGCTCAGTCGATTTTATATCGATTTCAATGTTGGCTGGCAGTAAAAAAGTTTAGTTCTGTTATTTCTTTTTTAATGGATTAAAATTCTATTGTTTCACGGTACGGGTTCTTGACGTGTGACGGTTTGGATGTTTGACGTTTGTTTGTTTGTTAAATAAAATGATCGGGGTTCGAAATTCGAATTTCAAACGATTTGATTGAATGAATATTAAGTATCTATTTAGAAGGTTCTAATTAACTGGTTTTTTTTTTGTAAGGAACACAAATGCTCTAAAGATATTAGTTTACAATTTTGTAAAATAACTTCACATTCACTTCAACCTCGATGCTCTAAGGTGCTTATTACATTAGTATTGCTTCATTCTTTGATTCAATACAGAAGAATAGAATTAAATAATGTCAGCTAGAAAGGATAGGAGTTTCTTTCCGTGTGCAACACTAGTATTTATTGAGCAACATTTTGTTGTAAGTGCGAACGAGTAATTGGCATATCTGGCGCATCATGCGATCCGTTTTGAAGGGACAACCGTTATACTATACAATTGAGATACCGACCTCATGTCTCAAGCTGAGTTACGGCATTTACGTTATGATGCCGATGCTGCGATGGACTCCGGTACCAACTCTATCTAATTACGCAATAAAAAAATAAATAAAAAAGCATACACTATTCTCAAACACGCTCTAGCTTCTCGTAACCAGAACGCAGCTTCCATTCCACTTGACAGTCTAATCCTGGAAGTCAGTATTAATCTTTCTATTATGTCGCTCGTTTGTCCACTGTCGAACGCGACTTACATCCATTTGTCTTAAATACGCATTTAATGTAATCTGTTTAAAAATATAAAATATTATAAAGGAGATTTTAGAATGTGAATTAAAACGCTTGAATCGAACGCAAAAATAAATAAAGTTCAAGCGTTTATTTGAAAATCGTCACCAATGCGAATCGGAGACGCTCTGAATACGCATTTATTTATTTATTGCCTTTGTAGGCAGACGATCATACGGCCCACCTGATGGTAAGTGGTCACCGTCACTCATGGACGTCAGCAATGCCAGGGGCAGAGCCAAGCCGCTGCCTTCAATTCCAATAAAATAGGTATTGCTGGTGATAAACTTGTGCCTACTACATTAACTACAAATCGAAGCTTAGGTATCTGCTGCGGTGCGTGATATAAATCACACGGTTCGATCTTTAAATATCGCAATTTACCATTAACACTGCCAACTTTTCTTCCAACTACTAGGATGAGGTTGGAGATGAAAAAGACTTGTCATTCGGACGGAGAGACAAGATGAAGATATTTTTATAGTTAGTAAAAATATTTATTATATTATGTATTGTAAAAACTGAGACTTTAGAACTCATATCTCAAGGTGTGTGGCGGCATTTACGTTGTAGATGTCTATGGGCTCCGTATGTTGTGTGTGTGGCCGTGAGCTCGTCCACCCATCTAAGCATTAAAAAAAGAAAATATTTGAAATAAGAAGAAGAAGAAAAAAAATCGGCGCATTTTATAATTATGCTGCAATCCCCTTTATATTGAATAGAAGATTAATACGTCAATAAGACGTGTCGGACGCGACGTTAGAACAGCGAATCATCTGACGGACGATGACGTACAACGTAAATACAGATCGTAAGATACGCCATTAGATATGAAGACATCACCGTGAGACGGTCGTGGTTTTATCGCGGCCCACACTCACACCGAACTGTAACAAAAATGTATTGAACTTGCCGAATGAACAATACTTAACTTCAATATGAACCCTTTGAGAGCGAGCCGTCGATAGATCGACTTTCTTTTAATGCGTATAAAGTGCGAAGCATCGGAATAACGAGTATTAGACAGTTTGATTATAAGTATGTATTAGGTATGTATCGATGTGTATGGACATATTTTAGCGAGCGCACGTTTTTAAATCCTTTGGCGATCTATGTGAAAACCACCCGAAATAATGACCACGACCACTCCGCCAAGAGTCAAAACGGCTGAGAAGAAGATGTGAAAATAAGCTAACCACTAAAAGGGTGTAATCTTCATTAAAGGCTTCATATTCACGTAGCTTCTCACACTGATTCACTCAAATACAGAATGTATTAATCTATTTAAACACTATTGTTATTAAATTTTTCATTTTACGTTGCTTCTAACACTAACTGACTAAAACCTGTTTCCTAAATTCGTTTTTTTTATTTTCATTGCAATGGACGCTGTTGTTAGAGTTGACAGTTTGGTAAACACGTCCACGCGCCACTCTATATTTATCCTTTTCAAAGTTCAGTTTTAAATTAATAACTAAAAAGAAAACACCACAATTCGTTCAGCTTTGTTTACCCAACAAAGTGACATTGGCAATGATTGAAAAGTGAGCTAATTTACGCTGCTAATTCGTAAGTATTTTCTTCTCTTTCTTAGTTATGTGTTTTGTTATTTAGAGAGAGAGAGAGAGAAAGATATAATACACTTTATTGCACACCAAAACACAATTAACATTAAAAAACAGTCAACAAGCAGATACATTTGTACAATAGGCGTTATACAACTTATTTACTTTCCTATTAGCGAGAAACTTGCACTAAAATAAAAAAATCCCACAATTTTATAAATACTTACAATATTTTTGTAGTATACAGTAGATTAGAATATTAATAAGGAACGGAACGGAGAAACGGAAGCTATGTATGTACTAGGAGATATTAATTACATTATATTACCAAGGTATTATTTTTATGTTGAACATTAAATTGGCCCACGAATCTTTTCGACTGACTTCTGTTGGACACCTGTGTATTCGGGAATAACGATTGCGCCCGATGACACCCGAACGCGATTTGATGTACCAATGTTGCACGCTACAGTTAGGTACCAGATCTTGTAAGTACTCTATTCTGAGTCGTCTATAACATAATAACTCAAGAAAGGTCTGGTATGTAGAAATGTCCGCAAAGCCATAGACACAACCCACTGAGTTTCTCGCCGGATCTCGTGGATCTCAGTGGATCGCGTTTCCGATCCGGTGGTAGATTCTGCGAAGCACGGCTCTTGCTAGCACCAGTGTTAGCAACACACCCGGCTTGACCCCGTGAGCTCACCTACACGTCAAGGAGAAGCTGATTTAGCCTCTCTAGGCTATCAGCATAGGTAGGGAAAAAATATATCGCATTCCACAGACGGGCTCTAAGCGCGAACAAAAATCCACGAAACGGTGTAAAAGCATCGATCCATAACAAAATGTATAACAAACAAAAAAATAATCTAAAACTGCCATTTAAATATCGACTTTAAGCCCATACGGTAGAGTCTAAATTCACTCCAGCTATAAATTTCGGTTCGTTGTTTATGTCAAACAAAAACAAATAGCACGATGGCGCCGCCCAAATTGAGATGTAATTGAAAAGTTGGACGTGCGCTTAATGTGCCATGGGCCTCTGTGAGGGCACAGATAGCAATGGAAGATATGTAATTGACGTCCTAGTGATTCTGTTGGCATAACCCGTATCAAATACCGCCTAAGGTGATTGATGAATTACTCTGAATTAAAACCAAAGTGTTCTGTCTCTGTGAGACTCTTAATTCACCATTCGCTTCGACTCACAGGACTTGTGCATCTTCTACAGAAACTACTTTGTCATTTTTGAATCGGTTTTATTATCGGTAGTAAAAGAATTAAAACGATATTTCGCATCGCTAGTGATTCTATTGGCATAATCCATATCAAATACCGCCTAAAGTTATTGATGAATTACTCTGAATTAAAACCAAAGTATTCTATCTCTGTAAAAGACTCTTTAAGACTCTTAATTCACCATTCGCTTCGACTCACAGGACTTTTGCATTTTCAACAGAAACTACCTTGTCATTTTTGAATCGGTTTTATTATCGATAGTAAAATAATTAAAACGATATTTCCTATCGCTAGTGATTCTATTGGCATAACCCATATCAAATACCACCTAAAGTGGTTGATGAATTACTCTGAATTAAAAGCAAAGTATTCTGTCTCTGTAAAAGACTCCCATTCGCTTCGACTCACAGGACTTTTGCATCTTCAACAGAAACTACCTTGTCATTTTTGAATCGGTTTTATTATCGATAGTAAAATAATTAAAACGATATTTCGTATCGATACCGACTCAGATCGGGATATCGATTGATCGTGATCGCTGATAACCTGAGTTCGCAGCGCCCTCACCTGACGGGTGCCCGTCATTGTCACAGCGAGGGTCCGTGAATAAGACACGTTATTCACATTCAATCCAAATAATTTTGACGGCTTTTTTTTTCAATGCACAAGCAAGCGGTTTCCAATTCGACATTGGGAACACACAACGCATTACGGTTTTAAACTATGAAACCTATTGATAGCACAATCTTCATGAGGATTTGACGTCGGATTGATTGGATCTTCGCTCTGAAAGAGGAGACAGCTGACCTGCTAATATAATGTAGACTTTGAAGCATATTTAAAAAGCCGATCATTTGACCCTTTCTGATATGAATATGTACGAAATGTCGGTAGGATTTATTGTTATAGCTTACCTTCAACCGCATTTCGCCACAAATATTGACAGGACGGTACAGGTTATTAGCCACGAGCGCGAACCGTTTGGCTATAAATCAATCAATTAGGCACCTACATCGCGGAGTTAGCTTTCTTGGACACATTTAGCTTTTAAGACAGGGAATGTAACCTATCTATCTATATATATATAAATGAATTGCTATTCGTTAGTCTCGATAACACTCGAGAACGGCTGGACCGATCTGCCTAATTTTGGTCTTGAATTATTTGTGGAAGTCCAGAGAAGGTTTAAAAGGTAGATAAATATGAAAATGCTCGGAATTAAATAAAAACAACAGTTTTGTTTTTCCTTTGATGTGTCCCCCGTCGGACGAATTCCTTTTGTTTGTTTTAAGTTTATTTTATACTAAAGCTTAGGTCTTTTGTTTATCGATTGAGGCACTACTTGAGGTCTTTAGCAAAACCTTATAGTCAATTAACATTTAATACTAAAGGCCCTTTGGGTCACAAAAATTGAGTTATTTGTTAGGAATGTGCGCCATCGAAATGTAATCCCTTGACTAATGTCTCGACCGGGCTAAGCCGGGCGCGCGTGACGTCACAAGCGATCTGTCAAAACTTTCGTATGTGGGAAACCGTGATAATGTGTGTTAAGGCATCGTTTCGATTGCCCCGACAATGAAAGTAGTATGATATTAATTTCTTCATTACTTTTTTTTTGTTGTCTAGGCTAAAACTAAAACACATTCTTCATTTGAGTCCGCGCGGGTAGGTACCACCACCATGCCTATTTCTGCCGTGAAGCAGTAATGCGTTTCGCGAATGGCGCATTGACGTTGTAGATGTCTATAGGCTCCAGTAACCACTTAACACCAGGTGGGCTGTGAACTTGTCTATCGATCTCAGCAATAAAAAAAATATCGAATTAGTTATAGTTTTTAGAGAGTGAATCTGGCTGTCCAACGAGGTAACATAGACAGTATCTTGGGAACTGTGCCTCCTTCAAGCGCATTAGAAGATTTGTTCTACTGTGTGAGTTGATTTATGTTTAATTATTTTGATTTGTTTTTAGGTTGTTTTGTTTTTTCATCCAAATCCCTCGAGAATTGCAGCATTTTCTACTCTCGTTTCGCAGCTTGAAAATTCGTATTAGCCTTCAGAAGGTTTTTTGTTTTTTTCCCACAGGAGAAAATCGCGGCGAGTGGAATGTGGGAGTCAAACCTCACTAAAAACTCCTGCCGCTCACAGCCGGCGCCCTACCCTGGACCGGGCGGGAACCCAGTCGGAGCTATTGAAGCGGCGGGACAAGGTTTACGCAGAGCCTATTAGGTACACCCATCCCGCCGTCCCCCAAACGCCGGACCGGCGAGCCTTCAGAAGGTTAGCTTAATGGTTAGTTAAAAGACAGACAGTGACTAGGCGGTATGTGGAGGCGCCGGTGCTCCGCGAGACGACTACTCTAATAGCGACCGGCAGTAACAGAGGGAAGAAAAAACAAAAGACAATAATAGAAATATGTCATTTTGAAGCGGTTAATTCAGTGTCCCCCTGATTAAACAAAAAACCATTTCATTTTGTTTATTTATTCTAAGAAATAACTTCCTTTAAATAGGTAGGATTATCATCCACCAATTAACTAATAAATAAATAATTTATAAATAAATAATTAAGAACAAATCACGCACGGTTGTCGGACCCAATTTAGGATTATCTGTGTATGAGTACCAGAAACTGATAGATATACTTTTAAACCTTGAAGCATATAAATAATAAACATTCAGCCAAAAAGCAAACAAACTTGTTTATCACACAATGTTTGCCCGATATGACAATTGAACTCACGGCCCTCTACTGCTGCACTGACTCAGTTCAATATTAACTAATGTCTATCTGTAATCTGTAGTGATCTAATAATTAATAAAAAAAGCAATTAGTTTTGTTGCCTTAAAGCCAGCATCTCGAGACTGTTCTACGGTGTTAACTTTCACAACAAAATTAGATTATCCCTTGTTGTGTATACTCACTTTAATCCGTAACTTAAAACACGTAATCCGCAATAGAAACAAACGTTGGGAGCACGATTCTCGCTCGCGCCAACTGTCTATTTCACACGTATCTTTCCACGTAAAAAAAAAAAAAACAACCTCTCGTAAAGGGGGAATTGGCAAAAACAAGGGCTTCACGATTACGAAGTTTATTACGAAACGACATTGAATTAATCCGAGGCCACCTTGCGTTTCTCATTAACACAAATGGATGCACGACTCGGACAATAAAAATCGCATTTACACAACACCGAAAAGAAAAAAAAAAACAAAAAAAAAAACAAAATTGATTAATGACACATAAGGCTTAGTGCGAGGTACGTGCGCGTCGCCTCACGTGACACAGCGTCTCGTAAAACAACACGCAAGCCCGCCAACAGAAGACATGTTTATCGATTAAAAAAAAAAACGATTAGAACAATGTACGCGTGTGACGATAGACGCAATTAGAAATTTACATGATTTACAATCGAATGAAAGAAAAAATATTGCTTGTTCTTGCATATTCAGTGGTTCGGTAGAAAATCGAGTGCGCTGTAATTTCATTTGTCAAAAGTGATCGATAAATGGTTCGATTTCAAATGCGCCGGCGTAAACAGTCCGAATATATCCTATTGTTACGGAATCGATATCCAGGCCGATGGAACAATAAATCCGCGTTGCGTCACTCGCCACTCACAAGTCACTCTATGACAAGTTACAGGCTTTAGGTAATCGTGTTTAATGCAATTATCTTCGTAGCACGCGTTTGTCTAACTAGTTCATAGAGTTATCATAGTTGAAGCTACTGCATACCGAATGTATTGGAACAAACAGCAGATGACTAGTGAAGCGAATTTGTGATACGATAGTCAAATTTCTATAGTATTCTTACATTCTAGAAAAATCAACAGACGTGAAAGTCAAATGTATAACATCTTTGGCAGCTTGAGATCCAACTCCAGTTTAAGTTGCAGATTTACGAATTATGAACTTACTAAAACAACGAACATTTAATAATAAATTACTAAATCATTAAATCATTACTGATCTGTTTAAAATTCATTCAAGTACTAGAATGTGATAGAGTTGTAAGCTAACGGGCAATCCACCTCGACACCCGAAAATCGTTTCCCGATGTCATCGATGTTACTCTAGAGGGCTAATCAACTTCCTGGAGAAGTTGGAGTGTCTAGAAGTAACATAACCCTCAAGACTTAGAGAAAGTATTAAAGGACGTCTAGCCGCGAAGACCAGCCCGTATTCAAGCCTGTATGCTTAAAGACTGAAACAAAGAATAAACAACACTATTTGTTCGGAACGCTCGTAAAATGTTTAATTGCAAAGAAACAATAATTTATAAGATTTTCTATGTTTTATCTATTGTTGTCAATAAACGGTCAGCTACGAGATGTGCATCCTATTTTTTCACTAACCCAAAATATAAACAAGAAACCGTCCGCTACACTATTTTAATTTGACATTTTAATAAATAATTCCTGATTCATATGCTTTTCATTGTACCGCCGATGAGATAAATAGTTTACTATTTGAAGCTTCAAAACTATTTCGCAATAACATTATATTTCGTTGTACAAATTAGCACGCAGTGTGTCAGACGACAATCAGTCACACCGCAAACGTTACAGTCGTACATTTATACGAACACAAAGCAGTTGATGTAACACGATAAATATGTATTGTGCTTACTATTATTCTAAGGAATTATGTACTGGTTTTCATGTAATTTAACTTGCATTAGTGAACAGACACGATAACAATACGTTTAAGTGTTAAAATAATGTTTTTCAAGATGATACTTTATCGTACAAATCCGTAGAGACAGACTGATTTTCTCGCCGGATCTTCTTAGTGGGTCGCGTTTCCGATCCGGTGGTAGATTCTGCGAAGCACTGCTTTTGGCACGGCCAGTGCTAGCAGCACTCCCAGCTTAAGCCCAGTGAGCTCACCTACACGACAAGGAGACGCTGAAATAGCCTCTCAAGGCTATCAGCATAGGCAGGAAAAAAGGAAAAGAAAAAAAAACGTACTGAACTTTGGTAAGAGCTTTTTTTTTTCATCAAATTAGGACAATTTATGTGTTCGTTCAAGAATTGATCAAATCGTTGCTTGGAAAGAAAAGTGAGAATGAACGCGCTAATAAATAAAAACTACGTACAACAAATAAATTCTCATACGTTTTGACACGAATAAAATACAATGGTTCCCTAATAGTGGCGAACAGTAAATCTGTACGTATGAGGAAGGTACGTGGAATTCTCAAAGTAATTACGGCTGGTTGGATGGGTGGGCGCCACCACTCGACGCTGACTTCACGACACAGTTCAATAATAGCGCAGAAAAACAATAACAGAGTGACGTGAATGAACTCCCGTCCACGGCTTTTCCCGAGCGCTATGACATGTCCTTCTTCAAACGAAGCTTTCGGAGAGTACTTAACAGTAAACAGCGACTTGGCTATACCCCTGGCATTGCTCACGTTCATTAACGATGGTGACCACTCACCATCAGGTGGGCCGTATGCTCGTGTATGTCTGCAAAGGTAATTAAAAAAGTTGGCTAACACAAATTTGTATATTTTTGTTTACGTAATGTATTTTCAATAATTGTCGATTTATTTGATTTGAATAATACTTTCTTTAATATATAAATTAAATTGTATTCTTCAACCTTTTTTACTGAATCCTTAAAATAATCTGTGCTTAAGATTTTTAATGCATATTTTTTTGTCGTTTACATTTTTCAGAAGTTTTCAGTATCGATTAGATACGTCTATACCTTCTTTTTTTATGACTGAAGGATTACTGGTGGCCCGGAGGCCTTTCCAGTTTCACCAGGACAGGTGGGCGAGCAAAGGCTCAGCCAGGAGGGGTGGGATTTGCTAACAGCTACCCGAGCGCCTCCGACGGAGACCTAACAGCTCAAGAGTAGCTGCTTCGCGAATGAATCTACTACCGGATCGGAATCGCGACCCGCTGAGAAGATCCGGCGAGAAACTCAGCGAGCTGATTCATGGGTTAGGTTGCACGGCGAACTCTTTGTCGAGTTCGACGAGTACGGTTACCGAGGTTCCTAAGCCTGCTCCCAGTGTTAGAGCTGAAGGCGTCTAATGCAAAGGTTATTGGATCTGATGGATCCGTAAGGACGTGTACGTGCGCTCTAATCTAATAAATTTCCACGAATCACTTCCATGATGATTTAATTCGTGTAATATATGTGAAGGCTTCAAAAAATTATTTTTCATGATTCCTGTGTGTTAGTACGAATTTTTAACGTTCTCAATAGCGTAAAAGTTAACGCAAATTTGTATGCAGTTCGAACGTTTGCCTACGTTTGCCGCTAGGGGCGCTGTTCCAGCTCCATACAAATTTGAGTTAACTTTTACGCTATCGAGAACGTTAAAAAACTCACACTAAGTACACTAACGGTAGGATGTCTTGTGAGTTCGCTTCTCTCTTCGCTCTCTCTCTCTCTCTCTCTCTCTCTCTCTCTCTCTATATCGAATAATAAGGCAGAAAATTAGAATCAACGTAAAATTTGAAATCACTTTTTTTTTGTTTTTTTTTATTGCTTAGATGGGTAGACGAGCTCACAGCCCACCTGGTGATAAGTGGTTACTGGAGCCCATAGACATCTACAATGTAAATGCGCCACCCACCTTGAGATATAAGTTCTAAGGTCTCAGTATAGTTACAACGGCTACCCCACCTTTCAAACCGAAACGCATTACTGCTTCACGGCAGAAATAGGCGGAGTAGTGGTACCTACCCGTGCGGACTCACAAGAGGTCCTACCACCAGTGAAAAAACTTTCATAACCCTTATACTGCTGCAAGATTATTATACTGTCACTCGTAATGATAGGTTGGGAAACGCTTCCGTATAATGGCCACACTGCCTTTTTGCTCTACAAACCATCTTCCGTCCTTATCTGTAAGTATATTCCGTTTCGCTTGCACTAAACACGGCTTATGGACCAATTTCGGAAAAAAAATGCCACTTAGCTCAGTCGATCTGCTGTAGTAGTTAATTCGATTGTATGAGCGAACTTGACCATAAAATTTTAGTTTTACGAAAAAAAATATGTATTAACTGATAAAGTATTTATTTAACTTCAGTTATATAGCGTCCTCAATGAACTTCAATTTAACAATATTTTCCAAAACACGTCATTACGGATCCTCCCGATCCATTAACGGTGCTTTTATACCTCAAGCACCGGTCACCGTCCTCGTTGAACCCGTCGCCTGCTCGACGAGCGAATTAACCCACAGACACAGCCCACTGAGTTTCTCGCCGGATCTTCTCAGTGGGTCGCGTTTCCGATCCGGTGGTAGATCCTGCGAAGCACAGCTCTTACTAGGGTCAGTGTTAGCAACACTCCGGCTTGAGCCCCGTGAGCTCACCTACACANTTATACCTCAAGCACCGGTCACCGTCCTCGTTGAACCCGTCGCCTGCTCGACGAGCGAATTAACCCACAGACACAGCCCACTGAGTTTCTCGCCGGATCTTCTCAGTGGGTCGCGTTTCCGATCCGGTGGTAGATCCTGCGAAGCACAGCTCTTACTAGGGTCAGTGTTAGCAACACTCCGGCTTGAGCCCCGTGAGCTCACCTACACACGTTAGGGCGAAGCTGATATAGCCTCTCAAGGCTATCAGCATGGGTAGGGAAAAAAAAGCAATATTAATCTTCATTAGACTCTCATCCCTTCTTAAGCATTAGTATTTATCTTTGGCTAAAACAAAGAAGACTACGGAGGATGAGACTGATATTAATATTATTATGGATTATTTACATTCATTTTTGAAGCTACCCGAACATCACCTGTCATAACGTCGCGTCTGCACTATGAAATTAGTTGCATGACACTAATTTCACCAAAAAATGGCGCAGGGCACGAAACTTATTTGTATTCATGAAATTAATGCATGCATTACGAAAATATTAAATTACACGTAAAACTGTTGGTAAAACTAATGTCACGAAATTAATTTCATGCCACTAATTTCGTAATGTAAATTCGCCCTAACTGACACTAGACAACTAAACTAGAAGCTTTTTGGCGGGCAAATCCGCTGAATGTAACTTATCGGGGTCCTCCAAAAGTCCACTGAGTAAGTCTCAGTAAATGACCACCATTATACTCAGATTATATTTCATCCCATATCATCTCATCTCATTTCATTTTATTTCATGCCCTGTTTTATAATATTAATCAACTTCATTTCATTTCACTTTATATTATCATTTGCAGAGTTAATGACTACATTGATCAAATTACTTTCTCAACCTAATTTACCTATACCGTCCCACGCTACTAATTTAATTCATACTTATACTGATATTAATAATGGCCAACATGGACAGTTTCTTGCGTTTCTGTCTATTCATAAACTGTAAATAATTAAAACGGCAAAAAAATCTTGTTACTTGACACTGGCTAATGCACAAACCGTGCAAGCCACATAAAAAAAACTAAACTAGACACAAGAAACATTAGGTATCTGAAGTATCATCAACTGTACAACATTTTCCACTCATTTATAAAACAATAAACTATCCAATAAACTCGACTGTAATATATAAAATGTACAAAAAGTGACGAAATCAAAGCCGCAAAAGTCAGTACATGTTATAAACGGAAATTTTCTTTGATACTTGCAGTGAGTAGCTGTCACAGAACACAAGATATTTGAGAGATACCTGAAAACTCTTGTTTCAAGGTGGATGGCAACATTTACGTTGTAGATGTCTATGGGTTCCGGTAACCACTTAACACCAGGTGGGCCGCGAATCCATCCATTCAACTAAGCAATAAAAAAAACAATTAAAAAAATATTTTCAAGTTAAAACAATGAATCATCATGAAAATGGCAGACAGTGTAGCTTATCTGTTAATACTTTGGAAAATAAAACGAAAAAAGCAAAGAAGTTGATAAGCAAATAGCCATCAATTCTGATCCAATAGAAAATCGCAACAAGTTCGCCAAATCGAATCAACACAACGTAGAGGCGAGGTTCTACTGCCAGCGTGGAAGCTCGCGGAAACTTTACTCTTAGTGATGATATTTTAACCATCAAAGAAACGTCTCAAAAAGTTAGTACTATTATTAGACGCCTCAAACTTTTTTACATAAACGAATTTTTTTTATTGACTTTACTATGCAGACGATCATACGGCCTACCTAATGGTAAGCAGTCCTATTCGCTCATTGACTCCAGCAATGCCAAGGACATAGTCAGACTGCCTATTAAAATGCGTATTAAACTAGTACACACATTAGTTTAGGAGTCGAAATCCAAAAATCAGATGTCGGTCAATTTATATGTCCATATTCCTTTTCCATCCTAAATACGACTTGGAACAAGGAGACGCGTCAGTGCGCGGCCGCTGGGCACCGTCTATGCAAGACGAAATACGCAGTGTAGAAATTATGTGTTTAAATTTCGAATTTAATTGACGTATGCAGGATAATTTATAATAACATCCTCTGAGATGTGTTCTATGTAAACATCGGCTTTGTGGAAAATCGCTCAGACAAAGACCCCGTCTCAAGTCGCAGTATTAAGGGGGTGCGCAAGAAGTAAGCGGGCCGCCTCAATCCCCCGGGATTTCACTTTTCAACCCCTGTTATTGTTTCAATCTCTTGCCGCAGAACTTGGTCGCAATGAGGGTAGAATCGAAAAAAACACTCACAAAGAACAAGTCACAAGTCATCTTATCGAAATTCCGCGAAAATACGTAAGTTCTGTATTAATCAGATTTCAGACTTATGTGAGATTTCATATCTTGCTAATCTAACTTCATATATATAGTTAAATCGATTTGTCTGTGTATATCTACGAATAAATACTTATTATTTATTCGTAGGTGTATATACATTTTTATTTGTATATAGAGTACATGTACATGTTTATGTATTCTATGTTATCTATGTGGAAGATGAAGGATAAGAGAGAACGCAAGGTTTCCGGCGAGGATGTCAAAGACAGAGCGAAGTGAAGGAGGAGAATAAGGAAAGCTGACTCCCACGACTATGTGGAATAAGTAGCTAGGAAGAGAGAGATAAATAATATATATAGAATACTTGTTTATAAGTCACTCGAAATATAAAACTTATTTTCTTAAAATTTTTAGTTAAGCCACATCAATTCTAAAGGTGCGATATAATATCATTATGAGCAGTTCATGAACCAATAACGCGTAGTTACGGTTTGAGAGCGCAATAGCGGCAATTTTTGTCCAATCTCATGGATTTCCGGTGCCGCGCTCCGTTTCCGGTGGCGGAAACGAACACGCCGAGCGTACGCGATATACATGCTGTCCAACGTTCAGAGATAAACGATACAAAGGTATAATATAAACTTAAAATTGCAATTAAGACCGCTGCCCTTTAAAATTGGGCCAAGAAGTTACTTTATACACAGTAGCTTCAAATATCATCATCATAGTCAGTTACTCTTGGCAGAAGTCGTCGTGGCCTAAGGGATAAGACGTCCGGTGCATTCGTGTTGAGCGATGCGCTGGTGTTCGAATCTCAGGCGGGTACCAATTGTTCTAATGAAATACGTTCTCAACAAATGTTCACGATTGACTTCCACAGTAAAGGAATAACATCGTGTCATAGAAATCAAACCCGCAAAATTATAATTTGCGCAATTACTGGTGGTAGAACCTCTTGTGAGTCCGCGCGGATAGGTACCTCCACCCTGCCTATTTCTGCCGTAAAGCAGTAATGCGTTTCGGTTTGAAGGGTGGGGCAGGCGTTGTAACTATACTTGAGAAATTAGAACTTATATCTCAAGGTGGGTGGCGCATTTACGTTGTAGATGTCTATGGGCTCATCCACCCATCTATATAAAAAAAATAAAAAAAAAATTATTTATCTTTCGATATTTCAGCGTAGAACCAATTGTATGATGATACGTATTGATCACGGCAGGAAACCATGTCGTCCGAACACGCTGCATTTGTTTGTGTTGATGGGTGAATGATCTCACGGTCGAACTGATCGTAAGTGACTGCCGCAACCCATAGACATTGTGATGCGAATGTGGTGACCTTTAAACATGAGGTTGAGGACTCATTGCAAAACACTTCATAACAACATACTTCCACAAACAATTTACAGACATGCTACTAATAGTATTCACCTATATTCGTTCAAAAATATAGTAAGCAGTCGACGTCGCCCTAAGCACGTCATTTCGGATCCTCCCGATCCACTAACGATGCTTTTAGGTACCACAAACACCGGTCATCGTTCTCGTCGAACCCGTCGCCTGGGGTTAGGGTTCGGCGAGTAAATTAACCACAGACAGCCCATCGAGTTTCTCGCCGGATCTTCTCAGTGGGTCGCGTTTCCGATCCGGTCGTAGATTCCGCGAAGCACTGCTCTTGCTAGGGCTAATGTTAGGAACGTCCTCAAGTTTGAGCCCCGTGAGCTCATCTACTCAGCTGCGAATCTAGCATAGCCCCTCGAGATTACTGGAATAAGTAGGGGAAAAAAAATAAGTTCAAAAATCTTATTAGAATACCTTATTAGTTCAGTAGAGGGCGATTCGATATCTTTAAAGACACCGGTTACCGTCCTCGTCGAACCCGTAGCTTCCGACGAAGGTCTCGACAAGTAAACTAACCCATAGACACAGTCCACTGAGTTTCTCGCCGGATCTTCTCAGTGGGTCGCGTTTCCGATCCGGTGGTAGATTCTGCGAAGCACTGCTCTTGCTAGGGCCAGTGTTAGCAACACTCCGGTTTGAGCCCGCGAGCTCACCTACATGTTAGGGTGAAGCTGAAATAGCCTCTCAATGCTATCAACATAGGTAGGAAAAAAAAAATTAATGACAAAAGCCAATAAACGGGCTTGTTTATTGTAGATTAATTTCGTCTTGACATTAACTATGTTATGAGTAAATTGCAGTTTCGAATCGACTATATCGCGCGTCGTAGCTTATTAAGTCATAATAGGTTGATTAAAAGGTGTATTATTTCAACGAATTATGATGCATTGAAGTTTTGATGGCAGTTGGTAACAGGAGTGGATTCTGACGACGAATAAAGTATTACCCCTTTTGACAAAATTGAAAATTCGAGTGTAATTAAAAATCGTTGTACATTGCATCTTCTTAATTACTTAACGCATAATTTTATATATAATTATTAAAATTATAACCGAATATAAAGTAAAACTCTGTTGGTGTTCTGGCAACACACAGTATATTTATAGTAGGTTGGGGAAAAGTCTTTTCGCATTATAGTATGTATGAACGTGTAATAAAATCTCTGGCTATAATATTTGTATCTGGCTGGTTATGGTCTAATTAAAAGTTAAAATTTTAAAGAAGATAATTCCAAATTCAAATTAGGAAAATGTGTGTGTGTGAAAATGTCAAGATGAGTGAATCTAATGAAGAAATTCGATATATTTTAAAATTTTACTACAAAAAAGGAAAAATGCAACGCAAGCCGCGGAAAAAACTTGCGATGTTTATGGACCTAGTGCAGTGTCTGTGACACACAACAGTAGCACAAATTTGGTTTAAGCGTTTTCAATCCGGAAATTTTGATGTCAAAGACGTCGCTCTGGTCGCCCTATCAGCTAGCCCTAGCTGAATAACTGGGAATTGACCACAAAACAGTTTTGGCGAATTTGAAAAAAACTGGGTACACAAAAAAGCTCGATATTTGGGTACATCACGAGCTCACTGAAAGAAACCTAATGAACCGTGTACTCATTTGTGGTTCTTTATTACGACGTAATGAAGAGTAGAGATAATTATAGCAACTTTTCAGGTGTAATCAGTCATTTTTAATTGTGATTAAATTATTTATGACGATTGACGATTGACCTCGTCCGGTGAACATGAAAACTTTGTAGTTTTCGAAACATTGGAAATAATGAGATGAGAATACACAAACGCAAAATCTAACCGTTAAAATAGTTTTATTTGATTGTACCCTCATGCACCGGTCACCGTCTTCGTCGAATTCGCCGATTTGTTGGACGAGCGAACTAGCCCATAGCCACAGCCCACTGAATTTCTCGCCGGATCATCTCAGTGGGCCGCAATCTCGATCCGGTAGTAGATTCTCCGAAGCACTGCCCTTGGTAGGGCTAGTGTTAGCAAATTCTCTCAGGCTGAGTCTGTGAGCTCACCTACCCGTCCAGGCGTAGTTGTAATAGCCTCTTAGGCTACCAGCGAATAGGTAGGGGGAAAAAATTTGTCGTAACCTCTCTCAACGTCCTAGTCCGTCCTCGCTGTATACATATATTATCATAATTTTCCCATACGGCCCTATTACGGACGTGACAAAAACCATAGTCGGTACTTACATTGTAGTTCAATTACCAAGCTAAAGGTTTTTGTCCGGCCACAATTATTCTTCGGAACGAGCGCACTCTATATGTGCGTGCGACTTTCTCGTGCGGTTTAGGTTTTAGGAAACGATTTATCGTAATCGTGGGCTAATGGATTTGTGCGTGCCTTTTTTTATTGCTTAGAGGGGTGGACGAGCTCACAGCCCACCTGTTGTTAAGTAGACATCTAGAGCTTAGTTAATTAGAGAGTTAAGTAGAGTCCATAGACATCTACAACGTAAATGCGCACGCAAGAGACCCTAGCAAGAGCTGTGCTTCGCAGAATCTACCATCGGATCGGAAACGCGGCCCACTGAGAAGATCCGGCGAGAAACTCAGTGGGCTGTATCTTTTTTTTTATTGCTTAGATGGTTGGACGATGGTTGGATGGTTAGATGGTTGGACTCACAGCCCACCTGGTGTTAAGTGGTTACTGGAGCCCATAGACATTTACAACGTAAATGCGACACCTACCTTGAGATATAAGTTCTAAGGTCTCAAGTATAGTTACAACGGCTGCCCCACCCTTCAAACCGAAAAGCATTACTGCTTCACGACAGAAATAAGCAGGGTGGTGGTACCTACCCGCGCGGACTTACAAGAGATCCTACCACCAGTAAAAAGTAAGAAAATAGGTATGTGATAATTCGTTTATTAGCCTCTTCTGGCCCTAATCTCACATTGTGTTGTCGACGCAACATATCCTCATGCTGTATAGAGATTTGGCATAAGTGTTACTACCGTCCGCCTGCCTGGACTCAACCCCTCTTGGGTTAAATCTCCAGGAGTATATCCAAGTGATAGTTTATTTACGATGAGAATACGTTGGTATTAAAACTGTTCATGGCAGCAATAAGCAGGTTTTTATGTGTCGTTTAAATCAGACATCAGTGGTGTTTGTATCTCTCATTTTAGTACTACCATTTTGTATATTGCAGACGCAAATCAGTCATGCGTTCCGGCTTGTGAGGTAGAATATTTCGAGTACAATTGAAGCTTCGACCACATGTATCAGGGTTGGCACTAACGGCAAAATTATTTATTTTATTAAGTTTAATCTTGAATTTCTCTTGTCATTATATATTCCCCGACATTTCGAATGCTTCAGAGTTTTCGTGGTTACAGATAACTAAGGTCCAACTGTCATTCGTTGACATTTGAATATTGTGCAAACTACCATCCATCAAGATGATATTAGTTTGATCTGAGTGAAATGACACGTAAAAGTGGAAAGAAAAAAAAGAAAAAATTAATAGATTTAGAAATATATTTATAAAATTTACGGTAGTTGCCACAAATTTTTACTGTTCACTCACGGTCCACGCAACGGTAAATTCATTAAAAATACGTGATTACATTCAAAAACGTGTCTCGTCAATTGACTGACTTATTGTTCCAATGAAAGCACTTTAGAAGTTGTTTATTTCGCCATTAATTTTTTGAGGTTCGAGAACAATTTGATTTGAAAATCAAGCTATTGGTCACTTACTTGTCCGTGAAAATAATATTCGTTAAATTAACCCTTTGAGCGCGAACCGTCGATAGATCGACTGTCTATTAATGCGTGGTGTAGAGCGTCGGAATACCGACTATTTACGCAGTTTGATTATAGGTAGGTATTAGACATCAACCTGTGCGGACGTGTCTTAGCGCGCATACATTTATAATAAGGTAATCACATTTATAAATAGCCATTTGCAAATATTTTGCTGTAAATTTAGCATTGTTTGTATTTTGTATCCGATCAGATTAAGACGACTTTGGAATCCAGCATCAATGTATGCGCGGAGGACAGAAGTGAATGGAAGAACATAGTCCTGACAAAAGTGCTCAGTAAAGGTCACGACCCTCGGAACTGAAGAATACGACACACGGAGGAGGAGGAGAGTATTTTGTATAAATTAAAGTTCTCTATAAATGAGATTCTTTTTTTCAAAAATGTGAAAATAATCTCTGCACTAAAAAGGGTTATACCTGTTTTGAGTGCACATTATCGAAACGTAATTGGCTTTTTGAAGTCCAGTAGCCCAGTGGCCGCGAAGCTCGGGGCACACACAGGATATTGCGAACTATCGACAGAGAGTGTCGAATTTTCGTCACACAACGGATATTTGCCGTCGGACTTATTTGGTATCGCCATTCACGTTCCAACTTCATTACTGCGAACGCGAAGCTCATTATGGAACTAGTACAAAATGTATGTCCCGATAATGGGTAATATAAGTGCTTGCTTCATTTCCAATTTCATAGAACAGACTAGAGAAGTCGTGTTATTTTTTTTTATGGCTTAGATGAGTGGACGAACTCACAGCCCATCTGGTGTTAAGTGGTCACTGGAGCCCATAGACATCTGCAACGTAAATGCCACCGCCCACCTTGAGATATAACTTTTAAGGTCTCAGTATAATTACACCGGCTGCCCCGCCCTTGAAACCGAAACGCGTTACTGCTTCACAGCAGAAATAGGCAGGGTGGTGGTACCTACCCGCGCGGACTCACAAGAGGTCCTACCACCAGTAATTACACAAATTACAAATTTGCGGGTTTGATTTTTATTACATGATGTTATTCCTTCACCGTGGAAGTCAATCGTGAACGTTAGTTGAGAACATATTTCTGATATTTTATTAGAAAAATTGGTACTCGGCTGGATTTCGAACACCAGAGCATCGCTCAATACGAATGCACTTGACATCTTATCCTTTAGGCCACGACGAATTCAAAATTATAAAATATTAACATTGTGTGTTTAAAAGTAATTTTTAGTGCAGTCGCCCCAGAAGCGACCGCGCTCAGAAGCGATTTTAATACATTAGATACATTTTATAGCTATCAATAAATTGGGAATAAATCACGCACGGTCATATCGCCCCGAATTAGGATTCCCTGCGTTATGGGTACCTTTTTGTTTTCCTACCTATTCTAGTAACTTCGAGGGGTTATTCTAGATTCACCGAACTAGTAGGTGAGCTCACGGAGCTCAAACCGGAAGTGTTGTTAACACTGGCCCTAGCAAGAGCAGTGCTTCGCAGAATCTACCACCGGATCGGAAACGCGCCCCACTGAGAAGATCCGACGAGACAGTGGGCACTGTCTATGGGTTAAGTTACACGTGCAGCCCTTCGTCGCAAGCGAGGGGTTCGGCGATGACGGTGAGAAAAAAATACATTAAATAAATTAAAAAAAAATTACCGTATATTTGACACAACATAATTAAATAGTTATACTTTTTCTTTATTGTCAAACTTGTGCTGTTTAAAGTCTGTGGTCAAATTGAGAATAGATTAATATTGTTTGTCTTTAATATTATTTGTCTATAGTGTAGTCTTGACAAAATCTGTAATTATAGAAGTATAATAATAGCCTTTGACAAAAGAACCTTAGTAATGTTCAAACATGTCCTTCTTCAAACGAGGCTTGTGGAGAGTATTAAGCGGTAGGCAGCGGCTTGGCTCTGCCCCTGGCATTGCTGAAGTCCATGGGCGACGGTCACACTCACCATCAGGTGGGGCGTGTGCTCGTCTGTCTACAAGGGCAATAAAAAAAAACATAATTTCAATTAATTATAGTCGAATTTCGACTCCTGGGGAACCACTAGTAGATAATAAACACCCAGACACAAAGCAAACAAATCCGTTCATCATACAAAAAATTGCCCTATGTGGGAATCGAACCCACGAACCCTGACGCATCATTCAGAAGCGCTAACCACTGCACCACCGAGTCAGTTCAATATCTCTTAAATTGTAAAACTAGGGTAGATATTTGTACCGACAATGCGTTACCTCACATGCCCTTAAGCTGTAGTTATCTGGGTTAATAGGGTTCAAGCTACCAGGGGCCTTGGCCTGATGTTGCTACACGCATTCCGCATTATATTAGTTTATATTTTTCTGCGTATACATTGTGTAAAAATGGATTCTATGTGCGTTTCGGACTTGAATCTCGTGCACCTTCTGAAGGCCTGTTTATTACAATCTTAATTAATAATGATTCATCATGGCCTGCGGGATAAGATACCCGGTGCATTCGTATCGAGGAATGCGACTGTGCCGGTGTTCAAATCCCGCAAGCGGGTACCAATTTTTGTGATGAAATACGTACTTAATGTTTTTTTTTGTTGCTTAGTTGGGTGGACGAGCTCACAGCCCACCTGGTGTTAAGTGGTTGCTGGAGCCCATAGACATCCACAACGTAAATGCGCCACCCACCTTGAGATATAAGTTCTAAGGTCTCAAGTATAGTTACAAAGGCTGCCCCACCCTTCAAAGTGAAACTGATTACTGCTTCACGGCAGAAACAGGCAGGGTGGTGGTACCTACCCGCGCGGACTCACAAGAGGTCCTACCACCAGTAAAAAAGTTCACGGTTGGCTTCCACGGTGAAACACTAACGTCGTGTAATTTAAAATCAAACCCGCAAAATTATAATTTGAGTAATTACTGGTGATAGGGTGTGTTGTGCGTCCGCTGTTTCTACTGTGAAGGGTTGCGGTTTGAAGGGTGGAGCAGTCTTTGTACAGTAAAAATCTAAAACTTGGAATTCATGTCTCATGGAGGCATTAAAGTTATTACTATCTATGAGCTCCGCTAACCATTTATCACCTCGTAGGGCCGTGATCCCTATTTAAGCAATAAAGAAACAATTACATAATTTGATACTCACCTTCTTCTGTAGCGCCCAACCTGTCGTCAGCCTTGTCGTGTTCTGTTGCAACTGAGAATTCGCCTTAGATCTCAAGAATGATTTTATAGACTGGCTCATGGACTGTTCAAAAAACCCATTTTTATTTGCCTATCTATGTTAACAACCTCAATGAGTTATACTAGCTTCACGAGGTTCAGCCTGGCAAAATTCCTAACACTGGCCCTAGCAAGGCCAGAGCTTCACTGAATCTACCAGCGGGATCGCGACCCACTGAGAAGATCCGGCGTGACAATCTATGGGCTGTGCCTTTGAGCTAATTTTCACGACGAATCCTTCGTAGGACTCGACGAGAACGTTGACCGTCACTTGGAATGCCTAAAAGCACCGTTAGTGGATCGGGAGGACCCGATGTGACATGCTTTGAGTGAGGACGCCTGTTTGCCGTTTGATCAATCAAAATCCAAAAAACAAGACATAATTTAAAGAATGACAAAAAAAATTACTGGTGGTACGACCTCTTGTGAGTCCGCACGAGTAGGTACCACCACCGTGCCTATTTCTGCCGTGAAGCAGTAATGCGTTTCGGTTTGAGGGGTGAGGCAGCCGTTGTAACTATACTGAGACCTTAGAACTCATATCTCAAGGTGGGTGGCGGCATTTACGTTGTAGATGTCTATGGGCACCGGTAACCACTTAACACCAGGTGGGCTGTGAGCTCGTCCACTCATTTAAGCAATAAAAAAAAAAGAATTATTTTTGCTATTTTTGTATGTATTGCTTAAAAATAAAAATAAATGAACTAAAAATACATATCTATACATCAAACTAGGTACACTTGGTAATGTATGACGGCATTTACGTTGTAGATGTCTATGGGCTCCGGAAACCACTTATCAGCAGGTGGGCTGTGAGCTCGTCCACCAGTCTAAGAAATGAAAATAAAAAAATTGATCTCAAAATATCCTGTCGTGTTTGGGTATGGCTACATCGCGGAAAGTATTGCTGTTGTCCCGAGCCTAAGGGCGGATAGCAATCTAGTTTATTGAGTTTGCACACAAAGGCGGACCCTCCGAATCGTTCCACGGAGATGTGACGAGACCGCTCGCCTCGCTTCGTAGGTACCTTCCACCGATTCTGTATAATAACAACTTTGTCGAGACACGCAACGCGAGAGGATTTCTCGACTTTAGAGACAATGGCATGTCTATATTCATTTAAACTTTTGTAATTGATTATTTCAATGTATTCTTCGGTTTCCGCGACTCGTAGATTTGAAATTGAAACTGGATTTACGGTACAATCTCTCATTTATCATTGTCATAACGTATCATAACTCCCTCAGTATCGGCTGACCTATTGCTGACCACAAAATCAGTTAAAATTCGACGATAACATAATAGGACAATAAAAAAAGGCAATTTTAAACCGTATAACTGTTTTATTTATAAATACTTTTTATATGTTTTTTCTATTGCCCTTGTAGGCAGACTAGCATACAGCCCACCTGATGGTGAGTGGTTAACGTCGTCCATGAACTTCAGCAATACCAGGGGCAGAGCAAAGTCGCTGCCTACCAAAGTGTATAAGTATATCTTGAATATAATTATGTAGAATACTTAAGAAAATATTTTTATTGCTCTCTTCTTTTAAAAGTAAGAAAGTAAGATATAAATAAAATATAGTAAAAAGTGTATAGTACATTGCTCTGAATATAATAAAATACGAGATTTTTCAATTTGAATTTTTATTTTTAAATTTGTCTCCAAAAAGTTTTTGATTCACATTTATCATAGAAATACAAGCCATATAACATAGTCTATCATTAAATAATTAAATAAATAATAAATTACTTAGTTACTTTGGCTTCGACAAAGTTCATAATCCAAATTAATCTTTATTGATACAACATCATTGAATTTCTTTAGAAGAGGGTTCTAATAGGCAACACGAGACGACCTGCAAATCCCATGAGAAATCCCATAGACACTCCAATGAGCTGTGAAAACACGCTAAACGTCAACCGTGGCAGTTTCCCGACGCTCATAGCTTCCTTTGACAAATAGCGGTTAATTGAAAATGGACTCCTGTCGCGTGGTGCAAGTTATAAACTGACTGTAAAATAAAAGTATTTTTAGGATATTCAATATCGTTCTTCCTTCCATATAAATAAAATTGTAGTGTCTATTTATAATATTGAAATAACCGCTTTTTACTACATGCATATGAATATAATACGGTACATACACCAAAATAATATTTTTTGCAATTTTCGTCTGTCTGTCTGTTTGTTCCGGCTAATCTCTGGAACGGCTGGACCGATTTTGATAGGTAACTGATGATGTAAGGAGTAACTTAGGCTACTTTTTTTAGACTAGCTTCTCCCCGTGACATTCGATCCTAATCTTCTGTTTTTACCGCGCTGGTCGCTGGAGCGGAGTTTCGCCCCCATTTACTTACCGATATCATTTTCTTGACGCTTTGTCCTGCTCTGGAAGAAGAGACAGAACAATAAAACATATTCCTCTTTAAACGGTTTTTGAAACTATTCTAAACGGTAAGCAGTGTTTGAGCCCCTGGCGTTTTAGATCCATGATCTGTAGATCAAGGTCATAGTTCGAAGGCAATATGATACTTAGGGAAATCGCTTACCTCTTATAGCGCGCACCAAATACCAAACGTTAGCAATCCTCAATCGAGGGAGCACGTGAAGTGTTGCTTTTCACAACACCTTTATTGAAGTTCACCCCTCGGGAGGACTCCAACCGACAGGTTACACTAAATACTACTATACCTCTTGTTACTGTTGTTTGTACAACACATTAAATGGCTTAGATGTGTTACTAATAAGTAGACATCAGCCGGGTCTTATATGAAATTCCTGGCAGAGCCTTTGCTCACCAGTGGGCACCAGTCCTGGTTAAACTGGAAAGGCCTCAGAGCCACCAATAAACCTTCCTTCATAAAAAAAGACATGAAGCTATGTCTAATCACCAAATTCAAGACATCGGCAAGCGACAACGTCTTCCAAGAGTTTATTACTACTTAATTAATTCCAAGATTGAATATTCTCAAGAAACTTTCGACTCAAGAAAAAACTATAAAAGATTATTTCTTCTACTAGCTCTAACCAGGAAACAATTTGGAATCTTTAAACGCAATTAAAAAGATTAGCTTAGTTATTTCAGATACTAGGGTGTTTTAACATCCAGAACGGGTATACATATGTGTGGTAACCTGCCTCATTTTGCTTTGAAGCAATAGCGTTCTGGTTAGAGAAGTGGGAACACCCATCTGATTATTTGAGACTTTAACCTCATTTCTCAAGTCAAACAAACTGCCAGACCTCAACATACCATTAGTTCGCTTATGAAATCGAACGTATTATTCTAGAAATATATTTTAATAAAAAAATAGACGGTAGTTAGGACATAATTGATATGTTGACAAATAACATAATTAAAACAAAAAAGCCATAAGATAATAAGCAAAATAATAATAAGTAATGAGCAATAAGAATAAACCGCAAAAATAGTATTAACTATGTCATTTCTCAATCTGGATGATGCCAATAAATATGTGATATCTATGTAATTCAGTAATCAACGCTCACTGAGTTTCTCGCCGGATCTTCTCAGTGGGTCGTGATTCCGATCCAGTGGTAGATCATCCGAAGCACTGCTGTCGCTAGGGCTAATATTAGCAAATTCTCTCAGATTGAGCCCGTGAGCTCACTTACCCATCGAGGCGTAGCTCGTATAGCCCCATAAGGTACCAGCGAATAGGTGGGGAAAAACGGTAACAAATCAACACTAGAATCGTTAGCTTCCATGGCACATTAGAAAAATAACAATCTTGAATCTACAATTGACTAATTTTTTTTTAATTCCTTAGATGGGTGGACGAGCTCACAACCCACCTGGTGTTGAGTGGTTACTGGATCCCATGGACATCTACGACGTAAATGCGCCCCCCACCTTGAGATATAAGTTCTAAGGTCTCAAGTATATGTAGTTTCAACGGCTGCCCCACCCTTCAAACCGAAACGCATTACAGCTTCACGGCAGAAATAGGCAGGGTGGTGGTACCGGTTTTTTTTTTTATTGCCCTTGTAGGCAGACGAGCATACGGCCCATCTGATGGTGAGTGGTTACCGTCGCCCATGGACTTCAGCAATGCGAGGGGCAGAGCCAAGCCGCTGCCTACCGCTAAACCTACCCGCGCGGACTCACAAGAGGTCCTACCAGTAAAAAAGTTATTTGACTTCGACCGTTTCTTTTTTGAAAACAACATTATAATATTGAGCGCGACAATTGACATGACAGATTTTATAACGCGGCGTCAATAAAATGGGTTAGTTTACGAGACAGCGACAAGCGTGTGGTGGAGCTGCTCACGACGATTTATGTGGAACGCGGTCCCAGTGCCGATGCCTTCCACGACCCCACTGCGGTTTAAGGTCCAGACGCTGTCTTGTATACACGCACAAATCTCTATATATAAAAATGAAACGCTGTTTGTTAGTCTCGCTAAAACTCGAGAACGGCTGGACCGATTTGGCTAATTTTGGTCTTGAATTATTTGCGGTTTAAAAGTTTAGATAAATATGAAAATGCTCGGAATTAAATAAAAATAACAATTTTGTTTTTCCTTTGACGTGTTCCACGTCGTGCGGATTTCTTTTGTTTGTTTTAAGTTTATTTTATACAAAAGTTTAGGTCTTTTATTTATCGATTGAGAGGCACTACGAAGTCTGCTGGGTCAGCTAGTATCCAATAAAAAACCAGACGTTTTCCAGGATAACAAGACCAGTCTATTCGAACTATTATATGATCTCGCGGACAGGTATCAATTTTTCTAAGGAAATGCGTGTTTAACACGTTAATCATATCAACAACTTCCGTGATGAAGAATAACATTACATGTTACATGCTTAAATTAAACTAGCAAAATTAATAGTTTAGCGCAATTCTGTAAAAAACTGGCGCATATAATTGTTACCGGGTAAGCTCGTTTACCTATGCAAAAAAAAAAGGGAATGCCTACTAATTTCCAATCTATAGAGTGGAATAGTCAAGATGTATCTTTACCTTAAGCGCTGTCATCTTAGAAGTTAGCCAATGATATGTGGTCTTAACTCACCTGACTTGTCAAAGTGTAAAACATATCGCGCGCAAACTGAAGACAATTTTCTTGAATTATACTGATATAGCTTAAAGCAATCTTCTTCTTTTTCTTCTTCAACCCGTGCTAACCTAATTCTGAGTGTATCATCATCATCATCAGCCCACAGTCATCCACTGCTGGACATAGGCCACTCCCAATTCAGACCACTGAGCCCGGTCTTTGGCTCTCCTAATCCACTTCTTGCCGGCCACCGTTCGGAAGTCATCGCACCACCTAGCCAGCCGGCTAGTGGGGCAGCCGTAGTAACTATACTGAGAGCTTAGAACTTATATCTTAAGATGGGTTGCGCGTGTACGTTGTAAATGTCTATGGGCTCCAGTAGCTACTTAACACCAGGTGGGCTGTGAGCTCGGCTGTGGACTTTTCGATAGGCAGCGGCTTGGCTCTGCCCCTGGCATTGCTGAAGTCCATGGGCGACGGTAACCATTAACCATCAGGTGGGCCGTATGCTCGTATACCTACAAGGGCAATAAAAAAACCCTTCTAAGCAATAAAAAAAATCTAGCGTAATACTGGACAACGAAGACAAGCAAGCAAGATATTTACAAAATGGAAACGAACTTGATTGGCTATACACATAGAAAAGGGCTGTCTTGTATAGAAACTTAGTCTTTATTAAACAAAAATCTTAATCTTTAATAAAGAAATGAAAAGCGTCATAAAGTAAATCTTATTGAATACATACTATGATGAGGTATTTTTACGACACTTAAAATTATATTAAATATATTATTTACCTGGTTGCTGGGGTTTGTTTCTGTCGTTTTTGATTACCAATCGTCTAACAATGAGATCTAAATGTATCTGAAGAAAGAAGCTATTGTTATGTGATATGATTAACTATTTAACGTACGTAAGATAAATATATGTATAATCACGACTCCCTCTTTCTTTGAGTGGACCAAGAATAATAGATCTTCCACCGAGTAAGACGTGATTTTTTCGTTTCAAGATTTTGACCACATTAGATTGGGTCAAAGCTTCAAAATAAATATTAAAGCTCGAAACACAATGTCATAAACTAAATAATAACGTATTTGAATCCCAGCCGGCATACGCATGATGAATTAGCAAAAACAGATTAATGAATAGTCGCCCGGAGCCAACAATTACCGCGTTTGGGTCGCCACGGACCATAGCTAATAAACAGTTAATTTGCTTTTTGGTCTGCTTCACATTTAGACGTCATTCAATGGTTTGGGGACGTATTTTTAAGTCTGTGTTCATGATTTGATAAATTAGTTTTTTTATATGCATGAAGGAAGGATTAGTGGTGGCCCGGAGGCTTTTTCAGTTTCACCAGGACAGGTGGGCGAGCAAAGGCTCAGCCAGGACGTGTGGGATTTGCTAACAGCTACCCGAGCGCCACCGAAGGAGACCTCACAACTCAAGAGCAACTGCTTTGCGAATGAATCTACTACCGGATCGGAATCCCGACCCGCTGAGAAGATTCGGCCAGAAACTCAGCGGGTTGATGTATGGATTAGATTGCAAGTCGAACTCTTTGCTGAGTTCGACAAGTACGGTTACCCTAAGACCCTAAGCTCCTAGTGTTAGATTTGAAGGCGTCTAATGCAAGAGTTATTGGATCTGATGGATCCGTAAGGACGTGTCTAGGGCGTCAACGGTGGATAAATATGCTATGCACATGAGAAATGTACTAAGGCAGGTTCATAATAACAAGATTATTAATCCAATAATCGGCTCGTATCGATAAAAACACCAAAACAGTTTTAACGTTTATTTTTGGGTTTATTGAACTGTTTCGAATACTTTTTAAAGTATCCGAGCAATAGACGACTACAACAAGACAAGATAAAGGTGATAACGGACTAAATTGTTTTCAAGTCTCATTACCATAGCTACGATATCCAGGAACACGACGGCACGGTGGTGCCTGTGACGTCATTTGAGTGTAATAATGACATTATCGAAATATCAATCTTTCAACCGCTACCTACCTAATTTCTATTCGAATAAGTATGTAGTGTAGTCTTTTTTTTCCACAGGAGAAAATCGCCGGATCCCCACCCGCGCGGCAGGTGGGGTATGTGGGAGTTGAACCTCACTAAAAACTCCTGCCGCTCACAACCGGCGCCCTACCTCGGACCGGGCCGGAGCCCAGTCGGGGCTATTGAGACGGCGGGACAGGGTTGACGCAGAGCACATTACGTCCATCCCACATGTAGTGTAGTCTAGTTTAATTTTGCAAATTGCAAGTACGCTACTAGTAATATAAATTATTTTCTTTCTTTTTTTATTTAACGATTGCCTGGCAGCAATCGATTTAGGGATAATAAGACTATTCATTCAATTTTTTTAGTGTATTTATTTTTGTGAATTACTTTGGTGTGTGTAAAAATAAAACATCGTTGTCGTTGTTTTCAGAATCATGTTTCCTTTGATTTATTTCTTGATAGCGTCACGTCGTTATTTTTACGATCCATCGCTCGAACATTTTGCCCTTTTGCTGTGACTTTGCCAACTATAGCAATATTATGGGAAAACTGCAACACTTGATGGGCACATTGCCGATTATCCGAAATTAGAAGTCAATGTTACATGACTGACTTTCGAAAGGTTCACTCAAAGTAGTGATTAATGACAATTGACAAGCTTAGTGTCACCTTATCATGAGTACAGTAAAAACTCTTTATTCGCGCTTCCTTAACTCGAGTTTTAATTATTCGTGAATAAAATAAATGCGACCCAATTCCTAGATTCGCGGTTAACAATTTCTTTATTCGCGGATCTAATCGGTGCCTACAATGATTGATAAAAAGGATTTTATTATGTAGGTATCCAACCGAATTTCCTTTGTAAATGCACTTTTCCATATTCACGGTTTCTATATTCGTGGTATATTTACGGTGCATATATCCAGCGAATAAAGAGCTTTTATGTTACTGCAACTAGAATGAAAGCTGAAACTTTCTCTTCGTTTTCAACAGCTCAAATACACTCTGTATATAGTATGGCTAAATATATACAAATATTTTATAAAATCAAAATGCATTAATGTTAATAAAATACGAAATTCATTGCCCAGTCGAAGCCAATCACCGAACTGAATGCTCAAAATCATCAATAGGTCATCGAACCTGTCACGTTAATTGGAAGTCAAACTGACACATCAGCTAATGAGGCATCAGAAATTTCATAATTACCATTACATGATAAGTACACTGAATCATGTAGGTACGATAATATTGTTATGCTTTTTTTTTGGTTAGGATGAAATCGCCGGACTTCCGCCCTCCACTGGAGATGGTGGGCGGAGCATATCGGAGTCGAACCGACTAAAGCCTCCTGGCGCTCAACAACCCACGTCCGAACCTCGCATGAGACAGAACTCATGAAAAGGCAAATGGGGGAAAGTGAAGCTTTTAGTGCGGAACACATCTCTCCCATCACCCTCCCGCTCGGGACGCCAGACCGGCGGTCTTCGGCGCCACGACCACCAGCCCTCTCGGTCGGCAGGTTATCCGAAGCTCGCCTAGATGGCGCCGGATAGAGTGAATATTGTTAAGCTTATTATAGTTTGGGTATTTATTAGAGGATTCTGTTTCCAGTAAGTATGTATAATTCTCAGTCAATGGTAGAAAATCTCGTGAGACGAAGCCCCATGCGCTGGACTAATTAAGTGAAAATCCCTATCAAAACCCCATTTAGCGAGTGCGTGCGCCAAGCATCAACTCGCGAAATATGGAGAACAGCTGTCAAGGCTTTAATAAACAAGGATTCCACACGACCACGACTGCTCTGCCAAGAGTAATCGACTCTGATGATGGCCTTCTGAGGCTGGACTGATAGATACGTGAAATCACAGTTAACTGTACCGTAACGATATCACTTTAAGGCCTCTCCTAATTAACCCCGCTTGCGATTTGTTGAGAGAAGAGAGTATCTCAAGAACCACAAATGCTAATCGGCAGTTAAAGAAAACACTGATATTTATTTACCACAGAATTACGCGTAGCGATTCGATGCATCTTACGATATCCAGCCATTTCTCCGTGCTCGAGACTGGCCTGCTGCAGTACTTTAAGGAACCTCCCACTGTAGTCCTGATTGGGTCGGTCCCCAATCTGCTCCCTATGAGGCTACATAACTATCACGACCACTCTATCTCAAGTGAAACGATTATTTATAGATCCTGGTTATCAGAACAGTAGTTTCCAGTTCTCGATCAGGTCCTGTCACGGTAACCAGGTATCATGATTACTATCTGGTCACCTGAGTTACTGATAGAAAAGTATTATTTTATACAACCTCCAGGCTACAAGGGGAAGGCCTGAAGAGTATAAGGCATGTTGTGGATCCGGGCAGAAACCAATCTGTTGTTCGTATATTAACCTACCTAAAACCATGGTATTAAGTTCATGTTTTTGTTGTTCATTTTTTTTTTTAATAAGTCTATAGTTTATCGGCTATCTCATCCATCTTATCGGAACACATTAATGCTTCAAGGAAGATATAAGCAGGGAGGGGGTACTTACTCGTGGGGGCTCTTAAGACGCCCTAACATCATTAATTATGCAAATTTCCATATTCCAGAGGGGATATTCCACGGTGTGGTTTGGTAGGCGACCTCACGGAGCTCAGCCTGAAAGAAATTCTTAATATCTGCCCTAGCAAGAGCAGTGTTTGACTGAATCTACTACCGGAATCCCACCCACAAAGAAGATCCGATTAAATTATCAAGGATTTGTGTCTGTGGGTTAAGTTAACCAGAAGCTAGCAAGGAATTACGCGTTGTATTTCGAAGTATACGACAGAAGCGTTTGAATTTTTTTTAGCTTTTTAAAACCAGCGATATTTGATCTATGTATCGTTCAGGGTCGCATTCTCACTTTCTTCGGGCATGTATCGCGGCGAGGTGACGACTCAGTTGAGCGCCTTGTGGTGCAGGGCATGATAGAGGGTACAAGACCGCGCGGCAGATCACCGTTACGATGGACCGACCAAATAAAGGCAGCTCTAAACGGTCCCGTTAACGAGTGCACAAGAAGGGCCGCGGTACGCGAGGAATGGCGACGTCTGGTGAAGCGCACCACCAACCGAAGTGATNGGGCATGATAGAGGGTACAAGACCGCGCGGCAGATCACCGTTACGATGGACCGACCAAATAAAGGCAGCTCTAAACGGTCCCGTTAACGAGTGCACAAGAAGGGCCGCGGTACGCGAGGAATGGCGACGTCTGGTGAAGCGCACCACCAACCGAAGTGATGACCACGACCACTCTGCCAAGAGTGCATACGACTGAGAAGAAGAAGAAATATAGTAACTATGTAACACCAGAGCGTAAGCTTGTCTGGCAGTTTACATAACGCACCTTTAGTTACGAAGTGGCATAACTAAAAAATTTAAGAAAATGTATTTTATTCTTGGAATGACTTATAAATATGGTTTTTTATAGCCCTTTTAGGCAGACGAGCATACGGCCCACCTGATGGTGAGTGGTTACCGTCGCCCATGGACCTCACCAATGCCAGGGGCAGAGTCAAGCTGCTGCCTACCGCTATTCTATCAGTTTACAAATTTATATATTTTAAATTAAAAATGAAGTTTAAATTTTGGTTAGAAAAAGGACAAAGTACACTTTCCGTCACCTGTAAATCAAGCACATGCCTTAAACCTTAAGGTATGCGTTTTAAAGCTTAAAGTATTAAAATCAAAACTGCAATTCAATTCTTGCCAAAAATGCAATTCTTCAATTGCATTTTTGGCGTTTACCAAAAAACAAGGATTTTGCATTAAGCCACTTTAATTCTGAAGGTGCGATAAAACCATTCAATTATTTTACTTATTTATATTTCCCGTCCGTATTTATTCCTAAAAAAGTCAACTAACGCTACCTAACTATAACATAGTTTGTCTTATTCTATTAATTCCTGTCTGTACGTAACGGTTGTTGATTAAGTAATTATACAACAATCTGCAGTCTTTAATAAGATACCAACGCCGGCTCTTAGGACGGGCTTGTGCAAGCAGGAACCAAGAAAAAAACAAAATCACTGTAGTGAGTTTTTTCTCAATGACGTAGTAATGGACGAATGTGGTATTAAAACAACCTACTTTAGGGCGCCTATACTTTTTGTATTTTTGTTGGTAATACTATAAAGCGCATAGGTGTATTCGTTCAACATGCAACAGCTTTAGTTTTTTTGCCGTCTGGTGTCGTGGTATGTAAAACAAATTCGAGATAAAATCAAGTTTGTCCAAGCCCTGAATGAATCAAACACGCAAAATTATAATTGACTGGCATCGGATGCCCTCATCGCCAATGCTGGTACTAATTTTAACAAAAACATGTGCATACCAAATATCGAGTTGTGAAAGCCTATTTAGTTTAAGTGCCATTTTGCTTAAGACACCACTGAGGAAGATTTTTTGATATTTTTTCCGTATCTTAAACTTTACATAGGGCTCCTGTAAAGTTGCAAAAATGTCGCTTAAATCAAATAGCCTTTAATATCTCAATGTGATTTGCTCCAGGAGTGATTGTGTTCCAATAGCCTATATAGGCCTAAAGGTCTTTTCACACACGTATTACGAAACTCTTCAATGTCTCCTCCTTAAACGATGCTCATTCACTCTATTCTTCATGCATCCTGATTTCATATTTAAAATAATGTAGGATTGGTAAGAATGGAGCGTATGAAAAGAGTGTGAAACGGAACGTTAAGATCACACACGATCAAGATATAAGATCAAGAAAAATAGGAAGAAGACGGTTAAAATATGAGCAAGGCGTAGTAAAAGTGTTAGTTAATTTTTAATTATTAGTATAACAGATGATTTTGGAACAGTGTAGCATTTATTTTATGCGCTGCGATCTCTATTCTACATTTTCGGAGCTCGTCCCGGATAAAAGACAAAATATATTCGTTCGGGAAAAAAAATTAATTATTCGTTCGGGATCGACTCCATAAATATTTCAAAATTCTAACGAAAGACTTAGCGAGGTGAAAAGACGAAAATACGACGACGACGAATAATATATTATAATAATTTTATTAATAATTCGTTAACAACTCTCGCATTACCGCGTCCATCAGCATGGCCTTTATCCGTCCCCTGCGGAACGCAAGAATTCCATACCTCGGCCCTTTATGAAAATTATAAACCAGTTACACAAATATAATTCTACAAAAACAAAAAGGCAACTGTTTTTGTAATTACTAATAGAACTGAATAATAACGCTCGATAGCTCGAATCTTGAGATATTTAGAACTATGTTATACGATGTGGTGAGGATTCTATTGGCATTTTCCATAGACATTGGTTGCTGATCTCATGGTCGTTCTCCTATACCCCGGACCGACCGGTTTCTGACCTCCAGGACGAACGACATTCTTATATCCCGGAAAAAGCAGATATATTAGATCGCCATATCTCTCTGTACACTTTTCTCGAGAGTGCCTAATCTCATTCTGCTAATAGATATTATGAGATCGCACGCGATTTCACTGCAGTTATTCCGAAGCCGGTTTTAATAGTGAAACACATTACGCAATCAAATTTACACGACATTGCGGATCGTCCCGATCCATTAACGGTGCTTTTAGGTACCACAAACACCGGTCACCGGTCTCGCCGAACCCATCGCTTGCGACGAAGGGCTCAACGAATGAATTAACCATAGACACAGCCCACTGAGTTTCTCGCCGGATCTTCTCAGTGGGTCGCGTTTCCGATCCGACGGTAGATTCTGCAAAGCACCGCCCTTGCTAGGGCTAGTGTTAGCAACACTCCCGGTTTGAGCCCCGGGAGTTCACCTATACGTCAAGAAGCTGAAATAGCATTTCAAGGCTATCAGCATAGGTAGGAAAAAAAAATCAATTTATTTGTCTTATTTTTTTTTTAACATTGTGCTCTTTCCTAAAATACACCTAAATTTATCCAAATTAAATCTGAGCATCTGATATGATCTAATAAAAACATTGTTTTAGATTCTCTTCTTTTTTAGATTCATATCTCTCTCTCTCTCTACTTCATTCACTTATTATTTTGTATCGTAAAATTGTATTTATATTTAATATTAATTTAATAATGCAAATTTATATAGTACCTATTTAATTATAAAAAGAACCGTCTGCCTAGCATTAATAAAATATTTAATATTACAAAATTTATTAGATACAACATAATTGTTAAGTAGGTAAATATTATTGAAACAGTAAAATATATAAAACCACGTCATCAACTCGTGGCCTTTGAGCTAGTTTAATAAATAAACTGTTACTCGTGTGTACTTACTTTAAGAAATATAAATGTGATATAAATGTCAGACTATTTAAACGTCACGAATTAACTAAACTTAATACGTCCACAATTAAAACAGATAAATGATTTTGTAGCCATGCAAAAAGTTAACATCAAAAGCTGCCATGTTATAATTGAATATTAATTACAGTGTATTACGGTAAAGGTACTAGTAATTGGCAACAAACAGATACAAATAGATACCGACACCTGCCCGCCGCGGACACCGCTCATCCTATTATAATTAAAGCATAACGTTGACGAATAAACATGAAACGAGTCAATTCCTGTGTTATTTCAGATGTGAAGTGTTAATCTGCGTTTATTTTTTAAGCAATCTGTTTACGGCCTTAGGTGACTCGACCTTTTAACCCATTTTATTTCCCCTAATTTCTTCAACATTCCTCACAGTGAAATAATTTGGAAATATTAAGGTATAAATTAATACGTAATATTTGAGCACGATTAATTACGATTTATTTGTTTACGACTCGCATACAGTACATGAACACAGGGTTTAGACCTGACAGAAACTTGAGTGCTAAGTGTCAGTAAACGCTTAAACGGCTGCCCTTATTAATTTCGCAACAAGCATGGTGTCAATTAAAGAAAAACAAAAGTTAACCGTTCCGTTAAAACTGTAAGGAATTTGAGGTCATTTCATTAATTGAACAATTTATAAAATTTTAATTTGTTTCTATTAACAAGCAAATAATAGGTAAGTGATTACATAACTCGGAATGATTTTGGGTGACTTTTTAATCCTATAGGTATGACAACGGGAATATCACAGACAGCCTAGAAACATGAGGTCGACTTGTTTTGTGCCTCTGTTGTATATTAACACCTCTTGTACCGTTCAAATCAGAACTAATGACTTCGCGGTAGAAAAGGCAGGATGACCTTAACCCACATTAGCTTCAGAATACGCTCTAGCACTAGTAGGACTCATGAGAATAACAGACATTTATCAGAACGGACACCATGGATACTGCGCTGCAGCAATGTGCAGGATCGCATTACTGATACGCTAGGGCTCTTAGAACCCCTCATAGCCGTTAAGGTGACACAGATATTTTACCAGCACCACCTTAAAGATTTTTTTAGGTTATCCCCTAAACTTCCAAATACAAACCTCGCTTAAAGTTTGGCAAATATAAGGAAGTTAGTTGTAGTTATCCTTCAAATATTCTGTGGGCTTGGACTCGATAATCTTCACCTAAGAAATCCACATAGACAATGTTAGTTGCCATGCCAGTTTTAGTCGTACATATGATAAAGCGACGACTGCGTCACAGTCCAGTGTGCTTAATTCGAGTTTTTTAACGTTCTCGATAGCGTAAAAGTTAACTCAAATTTGTACGGAATCTGAACGTTTGCCTATATTTGCCGCTAGGGGCGCTGTTCCAACTGCATACAGATTTGAGTTAACTTTTACGCTTTCGAGAACTTTAAAAAACTCGCACTAAGCACAAGGATATTAAATATCCGAAACTATGTATGTAACACGTCCTTTATATGATCTGTAATTCTTTTTATTTGGACAGCAGACTGTTTAAAATGCCAATGAGCCCCTTAATAAGCCATTTGTATTAACATCGCGATCTGCCAAATCATTAATATATTTACTAGCTCCTAAGAAAGGTTATGCAGGTTTAAAAACGTTCAAAATAACAAGAACAAATCATTTGTTTACGAATATAATTTTATTAACAATATTATTTTAATTTAATGACTTTAAATGTTAGTCGATGTAGTATTTACAATAACATTACATTAATTTATTTCAATTAATATTTATTTTTCGTTAAATTAATTTAACATTACAATATACACATTTTTACAAGTTTCTTATATTAAATCCTATTAAAACTATGCAGTCTGTATACATTTGATTCCTTTGCTTTGATATTTGATAATAAATTGACACTTCGACATTAAAAGTTGGCAAAGGAATCAAAACTACCAGCCAACTAAAAGCCAAATTGGCTGTATCTAAATTTTACGTTTACGACGTAATTTTTTTTTGCACGAGTCGGGAAAATCATACTATAAATACTGATATTTATTTTACAATAGGTAGGTACATAAATCCTCTAACTGTGTAATAAACTTAAAATATAATAATGGTTCGTACTTTTTTAATGTGAATACTTGTTTGGAAATGCTGTGAAATAGATAATTTAATGTGTGAAAGTTAATAATCTCCTACTCAACTAATTTATACGAAAGAGTTTATGATTTTAGCCCTAAAAGCATACTTGCCCAATGAAACAGCTCCCGTAATAATTTTTACCCCTAATTTACGTTGTATAATTTTTAAAAGGACCGCTATTTCTTCAATTACATTTTTAATCATGAACGCTGAATCAGTGACAAAATCAGGCATATTTAATAAAACTAATGTTCTCTAGCTATTGGTTCTTGACATGAAATATATAAATAACGATTTATTTGCTTTCTTTTTTTCTTACCTAAGCTGATAGCCTTGAGAGGCTATTTCAGCATAACCTTAACTAGTAGGTGAGCTCACGGGACTCAAACCGGAGTGTTGCTAGCACTGGCCCTAGCAAGAGCAGTGCTTCGCAGAATCTACTACGGGTTCGGAATCGCGACCCACTGAGAAGATCCGGCGAGAAACTCAGTGGGCTGTGTCTATGGGTTTTTTCCTTGATATTATTGCCCCAACGATTTATATAAGCAAAGATGAAACAGTTCAGTACCATCTCTCCTGTGTTTGTCCATCGATTTTTTTCGTTTTTTCCGAGCGTGTATTTAGAAAACCAATATCTCAATTTTAGCCTCACAAACAAGCTTTTTCAGCCAAAGTTTCTGTGATAGGTAACTTAAGTGTATAGGGATGTGTACATACACTAAATATTCGTAATCTGTTATTTAATCGGTTTTTTTTTGTCACCATGTCCCAAGTTTTGGCTCTTATCTGCATCGTCCCACAAATTTCTACATTATCACTCAATGGTCAACTAGAACAGAATGCTTATGGCATTAGTTCGCCAATGGAACTATTTTGTAAACTGAAGATTATGTATCGTAATGGCATAAACTTTGTGCCTTGAATAATAATTACATGCACGAATCGAAAGTTTATTTAACTTTTCGATTCAGTTGACATTAACTGTAACTAATCTGAACTAGAGGTCCCGCAGTAGTCGAAATTCGACTATGATTAATTGGAATTGTAAGTTTGTACACTATTATGGTTGTATTTTATACTTCTATAATCACAAATTTCGCCAAGACTACACTATAAAAAAATATTAACAAAGACAAACAATATTTAATCTCAATTTGATAACAGACGTCAAGAACAAAAGTTTGACAATAAATAGTATGCATGCGTGTGTGCGTCAAATACATGGTACGTAGTGTGTGTAATGTTTTCTTTATTGATTTAATGTATCTTTTATGCATTATTTTAAAAAGATATTAGCATTGTGCACTTCTTCTCTATATTCTCTATGAGTGTGGAAAATTTCATATTCCTGCGTCCGCGCAGTTTTCGCAAAAAGGGATACAAAGTTTTTGCTTCACGTGTTAATATATATCTGAATACTAATCAGCGCCATCTAGTATCCATAATAGGCAATCGCTCTAGATTGATGATAGTCTGTTGACATAATCCAGAATCGAAATTCGCGCGCTTTAGAAAGTAAACGTATGTTTCGCATGCGCATTTGAAAGTCTTTTATAGTGTTTTTTTTTTAAATTCCGCAACGAAAGAGCTAACACCCTTGGAATTTGATATTTTTATCAAAAGACTTGGTGCTATGAACGGTTGTAATGTGTTAATGGAAAATAAATAAGAACCATGATTATTAATTGGACGTTTCGAGTACTTCACTGCAAGCAAATTAATTATGAGATTAGGGATTAATTATGAGATTAAGGAAGAATTTGCAGAATTTAAGAGTAAAACACATAAATATGTTTTTGAAGATCGACCCTAAAAACTCAGTAAAAAAATCTTAGATATTATTAATTTTTATATCTAAACGTGAATACACATACAATTTCGCTGTAAATAGTTTCATTATTTTATTTTTATTTACACACATACATCAGCAGAATAGCGAGGAAATTATTAAATTAAATTAGCAAATAATTAAGGCTATAACATCTGAACTACGCTAATATCCAATATAGTACAGTAAAAACTCGGATATACGTTCTGTGAATTTGCCGCGAATACAGAAGCCGTGAATAAAAAAACCGCGTTTACAAAGGATATTCGGTTGGATACCTACATATTGGAATCGTATGTACATATGTTTTTTTTTTAATTATTTGTGGCCCAGAGGCCTTTCCAGTTTCACCAGGACAGATGGGCGAGCAAAGGCTCAGCCAGGAGGGGTGGGTTTGCTAACAGCCGCTTGAGCGCCTCCGAAGGAGACCTAACAACTCAAGAGCAGCTGCTTAGCAAATGAATCTACTACCGGAACGAAATCGCGACCCGCTGAGAAGATCCGGTGAGAAACTCAGCGGGCTGATGCATGGGTTACGTTGCACGTCGAACTCTTTGTCGAGTTTGACGAGGTCGGTTACCGGGGTCTCTAAGCCTGCTCCTAGTGTTAGATCTGAAGGCATCTAGCACCTATGTACCGGTTAGATCCAAGAATAAAGACATTTTTGGCCGCGAACATAAGAACTGCGTCGAATTTTTTTAAGTCGCGAATAGTGAAAACGCGAATGAAAAAAGCGCGAATAAGAAGCTTTTACTATATTACATTATGATGCTGCTACTTCATCTTAACCACAAGTTAGGTATATTCTCCAGCGTCAGTAACGGTGGAATCGCGCCACCGTTTCCCTGGGATTTTCAGGACGCACGGCATTTGTCCCGAACCCGGGGGTCGGAAAAAACTCGTAAACAAAATCGACAAATTTAAATGTATGGTGTTTATCCTTCGTCATTCAGATCATTAACACTTTGATCATTGATACTTTGATTTTAAAAAAAATGCTTAGTTATAGGCAGGAACTTGGCTGTGCCTTTCACTCTGCCGGTGTCCAAATGTGACCGTGACAAGCCATCAGTTAAACTGAAAGTTTTCCTGCTTAGAACAGAATACAGATTGGGTACATTCAATTCTAAATTTTAATATTAATTATATTGAAACGGAGTGTTGCAATTCAGAAAACCGGTATTCCGACGCGATTATAGTGAAAAAGCCTTTCTCTAATTCAGAGCTTTTAAGCGGATTGAAATAAAGCTTTTCATTGACCGCTTCATCGAGTTTCGATACTAAAATTTGTATGATAACAGTTTATTGAAATCATATTGTGATATATAGATTTGGGAAACGTCTGAGGAGTCTGGTACTTGTACCCATTATTAAAAATAGTCGGTAGCGTAGATCAGTAAACTGTTTACATCTAATCAATGTAGTATTGGTAAGACCGGAACGTATGAAAAGAGTGTGGAATGGAGCATTAAGATGTGAGTGAGAGAAAACGCTAAGAAAGGGAAAAGAGAATGCCAGAGAAAAGCAAGATGGCGAAGACGGTTGAATGAGCAAGGCGTAAAAAGGGTGTCAGTTATTTTTAATAATAATAACAGAGAAGATTTTAGAAGAGAACAATTTTATTTTTTAATGCTTAGGTGGGTGGACGAGCTCACAGCCCACCTGGTATTAAGTGGGTACTGGAGCCCATAGACATCTACGACGTAAATGCGCCACCCACCTTGAGATATAAGTTCTAAGGTCTCAAGTATAGTTACAACGGCTGCCCCGCCCTTCAAGCCGAAATGCATTACTGTTTCACGGCAGAAATAGGCAGGGTGGTGGTACCTACCCGGGCGGACTCACAAGAGGTCCTACCACCAGTTAAAAGTGCAACAGTAGAATAGTTTTATTTTATGCGCGACGATCCCAATTCTGTTTTTCGCATTCAGGGCTAGTGTGCGTCCGAATCGTTTCGAAAAATAAAATTGGTTAAGAGAATTTTAAAACATGAAAATTGCGAAGCATTTTTAAATAATAATATGTGACTGATTCGGTCGGCGTTTTGATGATGATTGATGTTTGCCTACCTAAGCTGATAGCCTTGAGAGGCTATATCAGCGGAACCTTAACTAGTAGGTGAGCTCACGGGGCTCAAACCTGACGACGTTGCTAACACGAACCCTAGCAAGAGCCGTGCTTCGCAGAATCTACCGGATCGGAAACGCGACCCACTGAGAAGATCCGGCGAGAAACTCAGTGGGCTGTGTCTGAGGGTGCTGGTGCAGTAGTAAGCAACCCTAACAGTTGCGCCGAGTAGGTTCGATTCGGGCAAACATTGTGTGATGAACAGGTTAGTTTGCTCTTTGTTTGAATATTTATTACTATATTTGCATACATAACGTACATATACTTAAAATGGTAGGCAGCGGCTTGGCTCTGGCCCTTGCATTGCTAAAGTCCATGGGCGACGGTAACCACTCACCAATCAGGTGGACCGTATGCTCGTCTGCCTACAAGGGCAATAATAAAAAAAAAAAAAAAAATGTATGTCTGTCAGCCTCTGGTACTTGTAACACAGGGAATCCTAAATTGAGACCGAATGATCGCGCGTGATTTGTTAGCAGTTATTATAGTTATTATGATTATAATATATCCGGGCCATTAGTTAAAATTATTTAATGAGATGCAAACGTACTTATAATACTAGCGGCCCGCTCTGGCTCCGCTCGAGTCTTTAACAAAAATTTCAATGATATTTGACGTTGTTTAATATATATTTTTTCTTTTAAAGAAATTAAAGAGCACTTATTTCGGCATAACTATAATAGTTAGACATATGCTGTCGCGACACTTTTTGTAAATAATGTGTTCTACAAAGTCGTAGTACCTACATTATTTTATTCTATCATCAATAGTTTTTGCAGGGAACGCGATGTAAAAAATATTTTAGGTAATTTTTTTACACCTTGGGTACAATCATGTATATTGGAGTTCTAGTAAGGATTCCTAATTTTTTTACAAAAAAGATTATAGCCTATGTTACTCGGGAATAGTGAAGCTTCCAAAAAGTGAAAAATGTTTCCAATCGGTTTAGTAGTTTCGGAGCCTATTCAATACAAAGAAAAAAACAACCCTTTCCTCTTTATAATATTAGTATAGAAGTATAGATAGAGATTATAATATTATAAGTACTATAATATTATAGATATAACATTTTTCGCTAGTCGGAGTCTTAATACAGCTTTACACATTTTACAGCTTTTGTTGTCACAAACGACGCAGAAACGTCGAAAATAATATAATAAAATAATAAAAATAAAATAAAGCACGCGAAATTAAACTCAATAAAATAGGTATATCTAGTTTTAATTATATCGTATTGTTTATAAAACGCAAGTGGGATAGAATGAAAAAATAGTGGCAAGGACATAGTTCTGTGTGTTGTGATCAATTGTCAGAACTATGTGCCCTAAACACGTCATTACGGATCCTCCCGATCCATTAACGTTGCTTTTAGGTACCACAAGCACCGGTCACCGTTCTCGTCGAACGCGTCGCTTGCGACTTGCGCTCAACGAGCGAATTAACCCATAGACACAGCCCACTGAGTTTCTCGCCGGATCTTCTCAGTGGGTCGCGTTTCCGATCCGTTGATAAATTTTGCGAAGCACTGCTCTTGCTAGGGCCAGTGTTGGCAACAATCCCGGTTTCTAGCTCGGTGAATCTAGAATAACCCCTCGAGGTTACAAAAAAAGCGGGCAGGTGCCAATTTTTCCAATGAATTACCAACATAACTCACGTTCTCGAAAGACTCCACGAACTAACAATAACATCGTGGATTAAATATAAAATTTGCTAATTGTATTTATGCAATTAATTGTGGTAGATTACAAGCCCGCACGGGTATGGTCTACCATACATTGGCATATGGCCTATTCCTGCCGCAAAGCAGACACGCGGGGGTTAAAAGGTGGGTCATACGTTACACTATATAGCTGAGATCTAGACCTCATGTCTCAAGGTAGCTTTCACGTTACGATATCTATGAGCTATGAAAGCTACTTAATGCCAGGTGAACCTTGAACCCGCTTACCTAAGCAGTAAAAAATATTAACCTTTATTTCTCTTATCCATCTTATTCTTCACAATGGTCTATTGACGGAAAACGCAAAATCAACTATGGTATCCCTCTTCACACGTTCAGGGGCATTTATTTATGTTTATGTTATTTCAGTATGTCTGTTCGATCACTTAATATTGTCTCAGAAGCATATTAATATTTTTCGATTACTTAAATTATTGAATGGATTTTATTTCTCTCTCTGAACATAAATTGAATATCTTCAATCGACTTTCATATTTATATCCACATATGAACTAAATAAGTTGGCTTTGTAAGCTAAATAAAAACAAATAACTGGTGGTAGGACCTCTTGTGAGTCCGTACGGGTAGGTACCACCGCCCTGCCTATTTCTGCTGTGAAGCAGTAACGCGTTTCGGTTTGAAGGGCGGGGCAGCCGTTGTAATTATACTGAGACCTTAGAAGTTATATCTCAAGGTGGGCGGCGGCATTTACGTTGCAGATGTCTTTGGACTCCAGTAACCACTTAACGCCAGGCGGGCTGTGAGCTCGTCCACCCATCTAAGCAATAAATAAATAAAAATTAAATAATAATAATAGAAAGCTTTGTCTAGAAGCCCAGGCCGAGAACGCTCAGCCCAGACTCTGTAACTTAGAAAAAGCTTGCTTCGAAGTCTTTGGAAATATCAGCCAAACAGTTCTGTTTAAGCGTAACCTAACCAGTAGGTGAGCTCACGGGGCTCAAGCCTGACGACTTTGCTAACACTAACCTTAACAAGAGCAGTGCTTCGCAGAATCTAAAACCGGATCGAAAACGCGACCCACTGAGAAGACCTGGCGAGAAACTCAGTGGACTGTGTCTATCTGTTAATTTACTCGTCGAGCCCTTCGTCGCAAGCGACGGGTTCAACGAGAACGATGACCGGTGCTTGAGGTACCTAAATGCATCTTTAATGGATCGGGCGGATCCGAGATCTGCCTCTCGGGACGTGCCGGAGTCCAACATAGCCCGATCCTTTACCCCCTGACCGGGTATCCGGAAATAGATTCCCCAGCGTTAAATAAGAAAAAAAAAAGGTTTTGATTATCTATATACCTATATATATAAAAATGAATTGCTGTTCGTTAGTCTCGCTAAAACTCCAGAACGGCTAGACCGATTTGGCTAATTTTGGTCTTGAATTATTTGTGTGAGTCCAGAGAAGGTTTAAAAGGTAGATAAATATGAAAACGCTCGGAATTCAATAAAAATATCAATTTTGTTTTTCCTTCGATGTGTCCCCCGTCGGACGCATTGCTTTTGTTTGTTTTAAGTTTATTTTATACAAAATTTTAGGTCTTTTATTTATTGATTGAAACACTACGAAGTCTGCTGGGTCAGCTAATTAAATAATTTACGTAGCTAAACAACTTTAAAAATAATGACATAATAAAATTTAATTTCATCTTTCTTTGCATCCTGTTTATACTGGTCAGGATTTTAGAGCGAAGTTATAGATTAGAAACTCATGGGTCGACATATTTGGACGACTTGATGGGCATGCGTACCAAGCTAATAAAATCGTGTTAAAATTGGTGGGCATCCGTGAGTAATGCCTGTTTTACGCAACAGATCACGAATGATTCAAGGTCTAGCCTTAGGTCATAAGACTTCGTAACGTGAGTCCACCACTCACTTTAACTGATATATGTATAATAATATATTTATTTTTTAACCCAAATTAAATCTACCTTATTGGACTCAAGCAAGCTGTTGAGGATTCTTTTCAAATATACTGTGTGCGAAATTATCATAAACAATTCATCGATCCCCGTGGAACCTACAGATAGAAGAACCTACCGATAGAAATAATTGTATTTATTAATAAATCGTCTTGTTCTATTTACATAGACTAGGTACGTGTTCAGTTCTAACCCTTCTGAAAGCAATAAAAAAAATTTTATAATCAGATATTGTTCTGCCGTAATCGGAAAATTAGCATAGGTTTTAGTTACAACGAACTGATAGTAAGCCCTTAATATTTCGTTAGGAACATGATAAATACAGAGAGCTATCGGAGGTACATCAAAGTATCAAGAAAGTGTATAGTACTAAAGAATATAGAGGAAAATAGAAAGAATCTAACTTCACACTTAGCTTGTTGACTATTAATTTATTTTATTCACCTTGTAGGCAGACGAGCATACGGCCCACCTGATGGTGAGTGGTTACCGTTGCCCATGGCCGTTAGCAATCTCAGGGGCAGAGCCAAGCTGCTGCCTACCGTTAAGTATTCTCTACAAGCCTCGTTTGAAGAAGTACATGTCATAGCGCTCGGGAAACACCGTGGAAGGGGGAGCTCATTCCAAAGCCGAAATTTAAGATTTTTTTTAATTATTTTATTACAAGTGTCTCTGCTACCTGAATTTTTCGAACGCCTAGTTGGTTAGTGCCTCTGTTGGTCCACGACTGAGTAGATGTTCTTCTCGAAAAATTTACAACTTACAAGAATAAAAATACTAACTTGTATTTCATAAAAAACACGAGTTTTTCATTAAAATTGTTTAATAAAATAAGATTGTTTTAAAGTAACTAGTTCTTGTCGTAAAACCTGGCCTATCTTTGATTCGACTCCAATCCGATTACCGAACTTCACCGGGTTACCCATTAGGCTAATCTGAAGATTTCCTGAAAATTTAATCGCAATCTGTCGAGCCGTTTCGGAATCTCAAGGAAACATACATACGTAAATACATTGGCTTTTAAATAAATTAGGTGCCTAGTACTCTAGATACATAAAATGTAACTGACACAGAGTACCTAGAATCTTGATGCATTTGAGAATTGACCTAAACTAACTCAATTAAATACCGAATTTTAATCCCATTTAATATCAATATCTACCCATAAGTGATGTAATTACGGGAGTTGTCCTCAAGTAGCACTTTAAGAGGAAATAATGATGAAAATTATAACGTTTTTTCCTCTAAAATTCTTGAAAATACTTTTTTTCGATTACAATCGTTCGCTTATTTCGATTTCCTCCCGCAAATTTGAGCGCCGCAATTAGGCCTAATACCATATCTCTTTCATGCGCTATCTTATTAAATATCTTTTCACAGCATTTCGATATAACGTTAACAAATGTAATTAATAATAAATACTTTTATGATAAATATAAAAAAACAAAAAAAAACAATTCCTCGTTATACGAACCGAGTTGACATAATTTGGTTCTGACGAAGATACCTTATTACAACCTTTTTGAATTACGTACAACTAAAAGCTGATAAACTATTTCAACTGGTAAATATATATAAATAAATGCCTATTAAACAAAAAAAAGCACAGATGATATCTCACGAGCAATCAAAATTTCTATTTAAATTAAACGTTCTGAGTCGTCTGAACCGAACCAACCCTGTTGTACCTCCTAAATAAAAGAATAAATTCGTCGAGAGATTTCCAAGATCCGCGGCAAAATATACTCTAACATAGCGAGCGCTACGTCGTGGTACGTACCTGATCTGGCAGAAGTTAGGCGGACACTTCAAGCACTCGGTTAATTAACACTTTGAACGCGGATATTACGAGCTAACGGTACTGGCTGACAACGCTTTGAACATCACATACGCCACGGCCTCTGAGATACTAATTGAAGACAGCATTCGTCTATATTGCAACGTTCTCTGCCGAACGTCCTGTCGGCTTATATAATCTATATCACTGATAATAAATATTTACACTATCAGTCCGCGACCGGAGGCTACTCCTCCTCGACGTTGATTTCGGAGTCGGCCGAGTCCTCGTCGTAGGTGGAGGAGGAGGCGAAGCCCCGGCCGAGCAGCGCCGAGCGGTTCTTGGCGGCAGCGGCTCGGTCCCGCTGCCGTCGATTCTTGAACCAGTTGCCGACCTGCGTCGGCGTTAGGCCCGTCGCCGCCGCCAGCTCCCGTTTCTTGGTCGGGTTCGGGTACGGGTCCTGCAGGTACCACTCCCTCAATAGTGAACGCGTTCTCTCCTTGAAACAATGCGTTTTTTGTTCTCCGTCCCAAATGGTCCGAGGCAGGGGGAACTTCTTGCGGACGCGGTACTTATCGACCGGGCCCAGAGGACGCCCTCGAAGTCTCTCGGCCTCCTGGTAGTGCGCTTCTAACCATAGAGCTTGCAGCTTCGCATGACTCGAACGTTGAAACCGGTGGCGCTCCAGTATGGAGTAGAGCTCGCGGTGTCGGCCCGCGTGGAAGGCGACCACCGCTCGGGCTCGCAGGACAGCCTCGCAGCGCTCCAGTTCGGCAACATTTGGATGTGCCACCGGCAGCGACCACAGGAACCTCGCGAGCCGTTCCACATCGCCACTCTCCTCCAGGGTTTCACAAACGGTGGCAACTTGTTCGGCGCTGAAAGACAGCGTCGGTAAGGGCAGCAGAGGAGTCGGCGCGGCCAGCTCGATGGAATTAATGGTGAGCGGCGGAGCAGGCTCAGTACAAGTAGCGGGCTCGGCGGCGCGGTCGGGCGCAGCGGGCCCGCGGTGCGCCTCCAGGATGCGCGCGTGCAGCGCCGCCGTGGTGGACTCGTCCCAGGAGCCGCGCATCGGTGCGAGTGTGCGCGGCGGAGTCGCGCGCGGTCTGAGCGCGGGCCGCGGACGCTCCGTGGGCGTGCGGCCGACTGCGAGCGGATTGGCTGACGGGGTCGGGCCGGGCGGCGCGGCGGCCAATCCCGGCCGTGTGTCGCCCGGGGGCCGGATGGCTGCAGGCCGCGTCGCGGCGGGTGCGTTTAACGAGGGCTCCCCCCCGCTCCGCCATGATCCGTCACGCACACCGCCAGCGCTTGGTCCGACCCGCCACCGCCTACCTCTATCGATTACCTGCAAACCTGCAATTAATAGCCTCCATACAACCATCCGGGTCGATTACATGCTCGCATTTGTCCTATGTAACACGAATTTATGCTCAACTAACGTGTTAAGGATTACGGATGTAACTCATCGATTCTCGCTCTGTGACACATTCACGAAACAGAAGAACGAACCTTCAATACGTAACGAATACCATTACATTATTCGCCTATTCTTTTCATTTTAGGCATAGCTGACCTACTTCTTCTGGCATCGAGGTTAATTGTTTTTGATTGCTTATATTTTGTTACGATTGCGCTAACTAGCACTTAAGAAACATTAATACAATCATCGAAAATATTATATCAAATATTTAGATAACTTTCTTTCTAGAAACCCGTACCCGTACATTTTAATTTACTGCATAAATGAGATAATAAGCCCGAGACTTCCTCTTAGAATTGCACCTAAAACTTTAACCATAGAGAAACTGAAACATTTCCTTTCTTTTAAATAAATCATAAACTCAAGTATCAAGTCGTGTCGGGAGCGCTCTAGTCGGGCGAGATTTGAGCGCGAAACCCTGCGGAGAGTATTAAGTTATTGAACGGCAAACCACACCCAGCGACTGTAACGCTACACAGGTAGCTAACACCCCACACCCCCACCCTGAGCGACCCCAGACTCCCCCAGGACCGAGCATCAGCTACACCGGACCCGTTACTTATCTTTGTTACAATAGAGTTTTATGTTAGCTTCTGTATAATTGAACATGGGATATATTATTGTACAATGAAATTAAGAGTTCAGCCTCATGTCTCATGGGTGACAGCATCCACGACTGTAGACTCCAGTAACCTCATAGAACCTACTGTCTGTGAGGTCGTTCGCTTACCCATGTCATAAAATTTAAAAATTCTATTGACGGAATTTACGTCGTGATGTCTTTGACAAACGCATAACTATATATACCTACTAAAGGTCCCGCAGTAGTCGAAATTCGACTATAATTAATTGGAATTGTATAAAAAGTTTGTACACTATTATGATTGTATTTTATATAAAAAAATATTAATAAAGACAAAAAATATTTAATCTATTCTCAATTTGACCACAGACGTCGAGAACAAAAGTTTGACAATAAATAGTATGCATGCGTGTGTGCGTCACTTGTATGCGTGTGTTTTCTTTATTGATTTAATGTACCTTTTATGCATTATTTTAAAAAAATATTAGCATTGTGCACTTCTTCTCTATATTCTCTATACCTAAGTGTGGAAAATTTCATACTCCTCCGTCAGCGCAATTTTCGTAAAAAGGGATAAAAAGTTTTTGCTTCACGTATTAATATATAGATATCACTATATCAGCTAAGGAGCATACGGCCCAGCTAATGGCGAATGGCCACAATCGCCCATGGACATCAGCAATGCTAGAGGCACAGCCAAGCCACTGCCCCTGTTACACGTATTGCTACGAATCAATGTATTAGGTCTTCACCTGCGAACATTTTTTTTTTCTACAATTTAAATATTTGCCCGTGGTATCGATTCACCCCTGCCAGCGTAGTGATAATATTTCAGTGTCCTTCTTGAAGGATTCAGGTGTATGTCAGCCAAGAAACTCTTCAAGGGCATTTTGTACTGCTTCTGGTGTGATTGAATGTTTCCCTCCCAAGAAGTTATTCAAACTTTTGAAACAGTATGTATTTTTTTTATTACTTAGATTACTAACGCATTACTGCTTCACGGCAGAAATAGGCGGGACGGTGGTACCCATCCGTGCGGACTCACAAGACGTCCTACCACCAGTAATTACGCAAATTATAATTTTGCGAGTTTGATTTTTATTACATGATGTTATTGTTGCTTCACCGTGGAAGCCAGTCGTGAACATTTGTTAAGTACGTATTTCATTAGAAAAATTGGTACCCGCCTGCGGGATTCGAACACTGGTGCATCGCTCGATAGAATGCACCGGATGTCTTATCCTTTAGGCCACGTCGACTTCTGACGGCGCAAGATCTGGTCAGTGCGGTGGATGACGCAAAACTTCCAACCCTAGCTGTTGTGGCTTAGAGACCGTCTGTTGTAGCCGTGTGAGATCGATCGTTGTCGTGTAGCAGCAACGGAGCCACTAACCAAGACTGGTCGGAGATTCGCGAGCTTCTCCATCGTTAGGTCCAGTTTCTTACAGCACACATCCGCAGTAATGCTGGTGCCATTTTGTAAGAAGCGGTCATAAATTATAATAGACTAGTACTCGGCAGGCAATCTTGTCAATATAGATAACACATTTATTCAAAACGCAATTTTTTTTACTTACCTATATTTTTATAGCCTCCGATAATGTTTACTCGTCTCTTACAAGGCAAGAAGATAATAAGTAATATTCCCTGCCTTTTTTTTATTGCTTATATGTGTCGACGAGCTCACAGCCCACCTGGTGTTAAGTGGTTACTGGAGCCCATGGACATCTACAGCGTAAATGCGGCCACCCACCTTGAGATATGAGTTCTAAGGTCTTAGTATAGTTACAACGGCTGCCCACCCTTCAAACCGAAACACATTACTGCTTCACGGCAGAAATAGGCAGGGCGGTGGTACCTACCCGTGCGGACTCACAAGAGGTCCTACCACCAGTAAATGCCTGGTGCCAGTGGCTGGAATAAACATTTCGCGGGTAGAGTCGTAGCCGTGGAGTCGAAGAGCCGCGGATTGCCGACCACTTCTCTAGACCGCCAAACAGTGATCATGACTTTTAAGGGGTATGTTTTCGTTTGGGGCATTGCATATCTGTTTAATAAATTTTGGCATAGATTCTCATATAGTATTTTCCTCTATTAGAGCGATTAACTTTTATAGAAAATTATTACATTTAGGTACTTTTCATAGAAAAGTAGATGGTAAATGCCACCAGTCACTGTTCTGGTCGATTAAGACAAACAGCTCGACGAGCGAACTAACCCAAAGACACAGCCCACTGATTTCCTCGCCGGATCTTCTCGGTGATTCGCGATTCCAATCCGGTAGTAGATTCTGCGAAGCACTGCTCTTTCTAGGGCAAAGGTGATGCCTAATAGTCCGTCGAGGCTACGAGGGTAGGTAGGGATAAAAGTAAATCAGCAGAATCTTCTAGAAAATGTCAATCAATCGCTATCTGGTACCGCAATAAGAGCCTAAGCCGTATTGCCACCTTATCAAACGTTTGTTCCCGTAGATCTGTGTTCGGATTGTTGCAACGTCCCAGACTGTTCATTATTCGACCTAATCCACTTAGCGAAGCGAAATCGGCTTGTTTACGCTCGCACCAGAAGTGCGGGGTTCGGATCGTGGACTTGTTACGTTTCAGGATTAGGATTCGTCTGATCCTGGTTTTAAATGAGTTTTGCCCTCACCAGCTATACCGCTAAAGTTCAAAATCGCAGAAAAACCATTGATGTAGTATTTAAAATACATGTATTAATTCTGAGGCTTTCCAAATAATCTACAGACCAAACTTGACAGTAGACTGCTAGTTAAATTTTTAATAATATGTACAAATTTTTTATTTTTTATTTACACCTGAGCTTTAAAATTGTAATTCTTGCATTGTTTTCGAGTAAAATTCTGAGTAATTTTCGATATTCTGTTCGCTTCAGATTTTAATCCTAGTGAGTACTCGAATACCAGTAAACTCAACTGTGTCTAACATAAATAATAAGTTATCTTAAGATACAAAGCGAAGAAAAGTTTGAATGGAGAAGTTGGCGTTTCAAAGATTTCTCAAAAAAATATATTCCCCACTCTCTTGTAGGTACCTGCTTCTTGATTAAAAATTCATTTTGTATTGTACTAAAATATTTTATACGTAACTTGTGAAATAATCGCACAACAAAAACTTTTTAAAGACACAATATACTTACTTAATAGCGTTTAATTTTCGCAGCAGATAGAGAGCGCTTTACTCTGTACTATGACGTAATCGTTCAGGAGTAACCGTTCGTTACGGAAAAAAGACGGAAAATTCTCTCTAAGCTCTCACAAAAAAAAACTAACTGAACTTTATTAGATTTTTTTATAAATCTATGTATTTTTAGCATACGTACCACCTGATGGTGCGTGGTTGCCGTCGGCCGTCGTGAATGCCAGGGGCAGAACCAAGCCGCTGCCTACCGCTTAATACTCTTCAAGTCTCGTTTGAAGAAGGACATGTCATAGCGCTCGGGAAACATCGTGGAGGGGAGCTCATTCCATAGCCGGACGGACGGTAGGTGGTAAAAAAGACTGGAAACGCACTGTCGATGAACGCAGCGGTTAAAATGTATAATGTAATTATATTTTTATTTGTAATACTTTTTCGGCCCTTTTATTAAAAACGATTGCTAAATGCACTCAAATAATCACCATCAGCTACCAGAGTACGTGCTCGCTTCGCGGTAAGTGGTTCTCAAACGCAAAGCGATCATACAATCCCATTTGAAGGGTGGAAAAGCTGTTTTTCTTTGCCCTTCTACAAGTGTGATGATAAGTGATTACAATCGCCCATGGACGTCAGCAAAGCCAGAGACAGAGCCAACCGGCTGCCTACCGGAACCTGTTAACAAGATTGACCTCATATCTCAAGGTGGCATTCGGGTTTCGATATCTATGGGTTCCCGATTCACTTAACACAAGATGTACCGTAAACACATTCGCCCACACGTGTACCCAATCAAAAAATGTAAATATCACCTGAAGGATCCATCGACAGGAGAATTATGTTAATTTATTTAATGTAACAATCTAACAATACTGTATATAAGGCTTATGTACAAGGTAGACGCGGAGTCAAGTGGCTGGTGTAACCTTAGTAGGAGACGACGGTGTGATCGGCATATCGTACTCCACAACCATCCTTTTAGATCCCCTACCATCGGTATTCCAGTAACGTAGGTAAACAGTAGGTTAACTGGTGGTAGGACCTATTGTGAGTCGGAACGGGTAGGTACCACCACTCCGCCTATTTCAGCCGTGTAGCAGTTATGCGTTTCGGTTTGAAGGGTGGGGCAGCCGTTGTAACTATACTGAGACCTTAGAAGTCATATCTCAAGGTGGGTGGCAGCATTTACATTGTAGATGTCTATGGGCTCCGGTAACCACTTAACACCAGGTGGGCTTTGAGATCGTACATCCGAAGTTCCGAACAAAAACATTTGGACCGTCGGCCTACCGAGCAATAACACCGGCTCGGTGGAAGATCTTCCCTTTGTCCGTATATCTTTCCACATATAGATAATGAACACCGAGACAATAAACAAACCTGTTTATCACGCAATGTTTGTCCGGTATGGGAATCGAACCCACGACCCCTAGGCACAACAGTCAGGGCCGCTAACTACCGAGTCAATCAACGCTTAACGTATTAGTAACGTAACATCTTCGAGTTACACGAGTAAAGGTTTCTTTGTAGCCCCGCGGGGTGGGGGGACGCCCCGACCCCCCAATCGATACTAGGGAGATGTTCTTTGTTTGGATGATATAAAATCTCCAGTAGGTGTGGTCGTATCAGGGCTTTCGATGACATTACGGGGAGACGTTACATTTTACATTATTTATGGTGAAAGTTTGAATAGCATTTCAAAGAGAGGCCTTAGATTTTTTTTTACTTATTGTTAAGCTATAATTTTCTGGAGACGATTTAGTTTAGTTTCAATTGAAGTTGGGTAGGCCTGCCATGAGGTCCGATCTGTTGAGGTTCGTGGGAATCCACTGGGTGTGATCCGCGTGTAAGCGCTGGAAAGGTCGTTGTGGCGAGGCTTGGGGGAGGTCTATGTCCAGCAGTGGACGTCTGTGGGCTAGATAGAATGTGTCGTCCAGTGGTCAAGACCTCTTTTCGTTATCAATCGCTACGAATTTAATAAAAATCGCGTTTTTCCAGTCAGGAATTGAGCTCAATTCTCCGTGTTAACTATATCAGCGTCACCAAACCAACGAAGCAATCTAGAAAGTACACACAACGTCCAATTTTTACCTAAAAGATTTAGGCAGCCTTGCGAAATTACAAAAATAAAATCAAACTTAACAAGACCTCCAACTTCAACAGAATACCGTACGTAGGGAGCTATCTGTGCATTGGTTTTCGGGAATCTCGCTCTGTGATGGTCGCGCTATTGTGCTGATCCATTACTGAGATAGATGGACCCTTATTGTAGGTACGGTCTGAGCCAAACTTATTTATGTAATGGATGTTCCCGAATCTAAGTAATAACGTTGAAAGATTACTATTATTATTTTTTTGGGAATCTAGGAAAGTTGTCGAAAGTAACAAAATAAATAATGTTATGTAGCGAACTTTGAGTTTGTATTAGTCAAAGGTTTTAGTTAACATTTAGCTTTAGTAAGTTAATGGCCATGGAAAATTTGTCTATACGCGTAAAAACCTACGAACGATTCACGGTCTCAAATATATTCGGAAACTATACATTTTAAAGCCATCAAAATAGTGGCTCTGCCTTGCGCCGTAACAATTGAACAATGGCCTATTCCCATAACTATCTCATAACCCGCGCCGGAGCCGCACACCTAAATCCAGCCAAATATAATCTTACCGCAACACAATGAGCCGTTTTGCATTTGTCAATTTGAAAGCAGAATCTTTAGACGCTACTGTTTCGCAACTATGTATTGTCGGGTGTTCTCGTTTAAAAACCAGCTCTAAGCCACGAGAGAAAGGTTCGGAGCCGGTTGAATTCGGTCGTGAAACTGTTGGAGTTAGTGCTGTGGGGCAGACAATGCGTAATACGTTATGAGGCGGGATTTAGGCCGGAACCACACTGCATGGGTGGGCCAAGTACGTTCTACGATGTGATCGCAACAAAAGCCCTTCGCGAAAATATGTACTTCGACTTTTAGAACTACGACCGGCCGTCGCGAACCTTCATCGGACAATGGAAGGATGATTCGTGGCTGTGAACAGTGTAGTTAGCACCGGTCACCGTCCTCGTCGAACTCGTCGATTACAACGAAGAGTTCGACGAGCGAACTAACCCATAGACACAGTCCACTGAGTTTCTCGCCGGATCTTCTCAGTGGGTCGCGATTCCGATCCGGTGGTAGCCTCTGCGAAGCCTTGCTCTTGCTAGAGATAGTATTAGCAAGTTCTCTCAGGTTGAGCTCGTGAGCTCACCTACCCGTCCAGGCGTAGCTTGAATAGCTCCTTAGGCAACCAGCGAATAGGTAGGGAAAAAAACTGTAATTATTTGCTGCTTCACGTAAATGTAGACTTCTCTACAACAGCGCAAGTTTGGAAGCTATGTTTGGGCTAGATAATTCTTCTCTGATTCAGCGTAGTTTATTTTACCACATCGTTTTGATGATTTCAAAAATCACGATAATTAGGTACTGAACCAAAAAAAGTTACAATCACTAATGCGAATAGTAATGAAAGCGCTGTGGCTATCAAACATTTTATGTATTTGTAACAAATGTATATTCTTTAAAACTTCACGAGCGTCATCTGCCGTTCATCCTAATACAATAACCTGAAGAGCCAAGAACTGGACAAGGTTTTAAAGGGATTCGACAAAGAAACCAACATCATTTCTGTAAATATCGTGAAAATAATATGAGAATTGCTGATGGTGAGACGCATTAAAAGCGGCACTGGTACCACCATCCGCTCATCTCGCCCGAAGACGTCATGTACTTCGATACGAAAGTTGGATACGGTTTTGCAAACCAGTCTTTGGCCTCATGGTGGTCTAGACACACGTGCGTCCGGTGTAACTCCAGCTTTACTTTCGCGCAGTATCGCTAGCTGTTTGGCACGTCGCTTAGCTTGAATGATTTGTGCCGGGTCGAACTCCGGGCCTCGGTACGGGAATCGATCATTCTTGCGGTCCTGTTTAGACGCTGCGAGTCGTCATAACGTAACCGACAGGTTTATAGGTTCCCTGTAACTCGTCTTCTGCAATATTTATGTGTTTTGTAACGAAACCCGCTTTTAGGGACGTAATGAATGTCAATGAAACGGAATTAAATTTAATACAAGATGATGATTGGAGATTTTGTTTTGTATTCATAAGAGAATTACTAAGAATCTCGCATGGTCACAGATGACTGAAAAATAAACGTTTTAATGTTTCATTAATATGAAAGTGTAGTTAGTGTAGTAAAATAATGTTGTTCCATTACTCCACGCCTATACACTTTCTTGATTAATAAACGATATTGAACCCGCCATTATTGGACGTTTAAATGGTCTTTGACGTTTAAATACTCAACAGTAAAAAAACAATTCAATATTAAAGTGAAGTGATAGTGCGGTTTTCATTAAAAGTTAAATAAGACTTGGCCTAAAGGTCTTAGTTACCAGGTCATCAGGTGTTTCCCGAGCGCTATGACATGTCCTTCTTCAAACGAAGCTTGTGGAGAGTATTAAGCGGTAGGCAGCAGCTTGGCTCTGCCCCTGGCATTGCTGAAGTCCATGGGCGACGGTAACCACTCACCATCAGGTGGGCCGTATGCTCGACTGCCTACAAAGGCAATAAAAAAAAAGGTAGGAAAAAAACCACTGAACCAATTGAAAAAAAAAATCACTAGTCTAGAACCTGCGAAAGGAGACATAGGCCAATTTTTAATGCGAAAAAAGAGTTGTAAAGGGTTGAAAGGGAGGGATGAAAAGTTGCATGGAAGTATCGTCATTTTTAGAGATAAAAGCTTGAAACTTATTTTTTAGTCTGTGAATTCTAAATAAATAGTTATGACACTAAGCATACACATCAGAATAAATAACACGTAGGCACAATAACACATTTATAAAAATATAGTGGGAATTACGCAAAATATAACGATAACTCAAGTAAGAAGGAAAAAACTCAAACTTAACTTAGCTATTTTTGCGTGAGCCGCAAAAATCGTTGGTGTTACATGTATATAGGTACTGTAAACTGGAAATGTTTCTCTCAAATAGTCCTACGAAAAAGCCCGAAAGATTAGGTTTTTGTTTGTTACATTCTTTTTCTATTGTTTTTCTTACTGTCAGGACCAGATTTGTATAAAAGAATATATTCAATAAAGTTAACAATAAATTACAGATCCCGCGGGCGGGTAGCTAGGTGACTAAATAAAACAAAACAAAATAATAATAATAATAATAACCTCACTATTAGTGTTCCCGCCACAAATTCCTGTCAAATTTTCGTTTAATCCACAGATAAAATAAAAATGTTTAATCAAGAATCATAGTATCCTAATTCAGTTGACTACTTTTGAAATTACAAATTCGAATTGGAATTCCTTTAACTGGCTAGTAATTTCATGTGCGATTAGACTGAGCCCCGACGGCCATACGGACAGCCTAACTAACCGTGCTGAAGGGGTAGAAACGAGTTTGTAATCAAGTACATACATTTTTTGGGCATCGATCGAGGTAGTTGATATTTCGGTCATCCTTTGCATCGATTTTTTTTTAATACCATATAAATAGTTTTTATAATATTTTGAAGAATACTCGGGACTGATATTAACTGCTTGTTGCTTCCCGAATTTATTTGTACTTATATATGTTCGATTTATTTTTAAAAACGATTTGTTAATAAAGCCAATCACGTGTTTGTTAATTAAATTAAATTTGTTAATAAAGCAAATACTGCATATTTGTGAATGCGACCTTCGGCACTGCCGAAACGGGAATAAGTCACTATCCTGAAATAGAAAAATATAAATAGAAAAATACCATCCATTACCCAAACTAAACACTTATAGTTGTACGAGATGTGCCCCAGCGATTTTATTCGCGTTAAATTTGAAATTCGGTAATAAAGAAGCACGTTGCATTTTCCTCTATCAGTCAATTTGCAGATCTTTTTTTTTTATTGCTTAGATGGGTGGACGATCTCACAGCCCACCTGGTGTTAGTGGTTACTGGAGCCCATAGACATTTACAATGTAAATGCGCCACCCATCTTGAGATATAAGTTCTAAGGTCTCAGTATAGTTACAACGGCTACCCCACCCTTCAAACCGAAACGCATTACTGCTTCACGGCAGAAATAGGCGGGGTGGTGTACCTTAAATTAGTTTGTACCTATTATCACAAATCAACGAACACATTGTCGCATTTATTATTATGTTAAAATGATTTTTATGAACATTAATTTCGGCTAATTAATTGCATGCAACTTATATAAAATTTTAATCTAATCGAACGATTATAACCTCACCCAGCAGGATGCCGAAAACCGGGTAAAATGCAGGAGCTTAAGTAGAAAAGTGGACCGTCGCACTAGACAGAGAAACGCTAGGAAGAAGAATCTTATCGAACGAACAATAAAATCGCTCTGTAAGAACTCTGAATTAATCAAACTAAATAACACAAATCCAGTGCTTACTTATTAAGCCTGTCTAACTTATGAGTACAAACTAATATCCGCCGCGAGTATTTTCTTCCGTACCGAATATCTGCTGCATTGCATTTAATAACATTTTAGAGGTTTTATAGTTTTAAATCGTCTATTATTTTCAGGCTGTTTCCATTACGGCCGTCTGGTGTAGTGGTAAGTAACATGGTCACTACACAAGGGGTTCGCGGGTTCGAATCCCGCCAAGGGAAGATAATTGTATGATAAGTATAAATGTCTTTTCCAGGGTTATGGATGTATATTAAATATATGTAATATGTATGTGTATAATAAAAATCTTACATTTATATCCGTTATCTGGTACCTGTAACACAAGTTCTTTACGAACTTATCACGGGACCAGTTAACGTGGCGTGATTGTAAGTAAATATTTACTTCTTTATTTATTTATTACACACCCTGTATCCGTCTGAATAACGTTCAATTAAACTATCTCCCAAATGAAACAGAACCAAAAGTACTATCAAATGGACGAGACTAAAAACGAACCTCCTGATTCAGGGCGTTGTGGTGGAAAGGCCTTCAGGGTATACCAGCCAGCCGTCCATCCTAAAAACAAACTTAAAACCGTAGTCGAACGATCGATTCGCGTACATATCTAGGTTTTGTTGAATGCAGCGTAGAGGACGTTAGCACAAAGGGTTTGTAGGATGCAAATGTCGTTGTATTGTGCGAGGACATTCACAAAGGGACGTTCGGACTGAACGCGGGCCTTCCGCAGTTACGCGATGTTTTGTTATCGGTTTCTCTGTGGTCTGAGTTATAAAAGATTTGTTTTAAAAAGTAATAAGCTTAGAGTCACTTGGGGACTGCTCTGAGGAATTGTTTGAGATGATTCCATCATCTCGTTTTAATCATCGCACCGCCCGCCATCGAGTAGAGTTCACCCATACTATCTGGAGCCACTGCGATCATCCGCAGTACGTTTCCAGATATCTTTTTTGCCACGTACCATCCGGCTTTGGAATGAGTAAGTGCTATGACATGTCCTTCGTCAAACGAGGCTTGTGGAGAATATTAAACGGTAGGCAGCGACTTGGCCGAGAACTCCTTGTAAGCTGTTCGCTATTACTTTGACACATTACATGACGTCAATGGCGAACCTTGGTGATTTCAGGAGTACTTAGAAGCTAAGTGTTTCAGCTTTGTATTTACTTTACCGTCCGCAACAAAAATCTATGCTGCTACACGGATAATTCTCGCTCCTGTATAATGACGTAAGAATGAACTTACACTTATTCAAAATTTGCTGTACCGTTTTTATTTTAGCGATGATCACGAGCGTGATTTTTTTTATTATATATTTTTTTATTGCCGTGTAGGGGAGACGAGCATGCGGCCCACCTGATAGTGAGTGGTTACAGTCGCTCATGGACGTCAGCAATGCCAGGGGCAGAGCCAAGCCGCTATCTACCGTTTAATTTTTAAGGCATTTACATGTAACGCTAACAGCTTCTAAATTGCCCCACAACCACACATAGTCTGTTAAATTCCTTTGTTCGCGCTGCAGTTTAGCGAAAGCAATTTCATGTTTTACGGCAACAAGAGATATGAAGAGCTGGATTCGTGCAAAAACCGATACGAAGAACGCTAACTTGAATGCGTAGTAAAATAACGTTTACTATGTCCGCTTACCTTGATATCGGCTGTTTTATTAACGTAATATACTTGCAAACGAGCAAGGAGTCACTAACTGCAACACGTATTAAATTATTGTCGGGTATTTCGGCGTTGAAGAAATCACCAGAGATTGCACGAGCAACATCCATGATCACAGATATCGTGTAATAAAAATAAAAGCTGCAGAATTTGTAGAGTTACATGTGAAGTTGTTTTGAAGTCGTCGTGGCCTAAAGGATAAGACGCCCGGTGCATTCGTATCTAGCGATGCAACCCCGTTCGAATCCCGCAGGCAGGTATAAATTTTTGTAGGTGTGCGTGTCTCTGTAAGTTGATTCAATCGTAGCCGTCGGCTAGCGAAGACTAGTGCGTCGTCAACACAGCCACCCAGATTTCAAATGAGGTTAAGACTTGTCTATGCGCACAAAAACTACCAAAAAAGAAATCGGTCAACGAGCACTACTGCAACCGCACCGACACTTCTCTCGCAGCAACCTTACGCACCAACACCTGTGTACCTGTACATTGTCACGGCCGTTATTTCAAATATAATTTGGAAGGAAAAATAAAACATTCATTTCGTTTGTACACCACTGCTTGCCTCCTCTTCCTCGCCAACAGACTTCCATCTTTTTGCATTCGATACTTGTGTATCGTCAATACAGCCACTTAGATTTCATATGAGGTTGAAATTCCCATCTTTTTGCAGTAGACGGTCATGGTTTGTCTGGATAGCTGTTCTTGTAGCCTAAACGATAAAACGTCAGATATATAATTATATCAAGCGATGTGACAATACCGGTCTTCAAATCCCGCAGGCAGGTACCAATCTTCAAATTTACAAATATCCATACGATTGAGACACAAACCTTGGGATAGATGTCGTCATCCGCGTTGCGTTGTTTTTTTTTATTTTTTATAACAACTAAGAGGCAAACGAGCAAGACGGGTCACCTGATGGTAAGTGATTCACCGCCGCCCACGGTCACCAGCGTTTACGCCAGTGCGTTGCCTACCCTTCAGTAGCAGTTGATACTTCCTAGTAGTAGTTGTCTATGAGCTCCGGTGGCCACTTAATATCAAATGGCCCGTGAGCTCTTTCTCCCGTATGAGCAATGAAAAAACAAGCTTTTTAGCAAGATATTTATGATTGAAGTCTCTATTGTGCTTTACCATATTGTGCGATACGAAGAAACAGAAGAATTGTGAAATAAAATCAAATGCTTAATAAATTAATTCTATCCTTTTAACCAGAGAACAGCTATATTAATTAGTGTGCGCGCCAAATCCTATGTCTACACAGTAAGGCTTGTTGTTACAACGCATTAATGCTTATTGAACGGTAATGCAAACAAGCGAGGCGCCTCCCGGTGTAGGGGAAGTTGTTCATAGCTATCGTTCCCGATGTACCACGGCTTTTGTAACTATAGTTTTCATGTCGAATATATACGACCTTTATGACACGCTTTTATTAGCTTGGTTTGACTGGCTCAATGGTGCAGTAGTTGGCGGACCTGTTTGCTGACAGAGCTGGTGTTAAGTGGTTACCGAATCCCATAGACATATGCAACGTAAATGCCGCCACCCACCTTAAGACATAAGTTCTGAGGTCTCAGTATAGTTACAACGGCTGCCTCACCCTTCAAACCGAAACGCATTACCTACTGCTTCACAGCAGAAATAGGCAGAATGGTGATACCTAACCGTGCGGACTCACAAGAGGTCCTACCGCCAGTAATTACGCAAATTACTATTTTGCGGGTTTTGATTTTTGTTACACGGTGCTATTCCTTCACCGTGCGGTGGAAGTAAATCGTGAACATTTGTTAAGTATGTTTTTTACGGTGGTAGGACCTCTTGTGAGTCCGCACGGGTAGGTACCACCGCCCCGCCTATTTCTGTCATGAAGCAGTAATGCGCTTCGGCTTGAAGGGTGGGGCAGCCGTTGTATCTATACTGAGACTTTAGAACTTATGTCTCAAAGTGTGTGGCGCATTTACGTTGTAGGTGTCTATGGGTTCCAGTAACCACTTAACACCAGGTGGGCCGTGAGCTCGTCCACACACCTAGGAAATAAATAAATAAAATCGTTAGAAAAATTGGTACCCACCTTTTTTTTTCACTCTGGGGAATCCATTTACGGATACCCGGTCGAGGGGTGTATCTGCGGCATTCGAACACCGTTGCATCGCTAAATACGAATGCACCGGACGTCTTATCCTTTGGGCCACGACGACTTCAACTTCAACTATAACGCTTTTAATACTAAAAAGAAAATGTAACATATAAAATTAATCCACTAAAATGGCCACTAGAAACTAGACTACTTGATTACCATGTGTAACACAATCTCGTATCGTCTGCCACAACGAGAACGGTACCTCGGATTAGTTTTGCCGCGTCAAATAGCGTGTGTACGGGTTTATTTTGGTCGTGTTAATGCAGTCGTCGCGCTAAGATTCCAGAGACTCTGTCATCACCTACTAGGAAGTAGCGGGGGTTGTAGCAATTTTAATGAAAATTTTATGTTTATGTTTTTAGTTTTTCAAGAGAAACCAAGCATTTTTAATTGGGTATTTTTTGGCGTAATTATCTTTTAAATCAAACGAACAAAAATCGCTTAATATATTTTACTCTTGGGAAAGTATTGATAAGATAGTCGAAAAGTTCTCGAGTGGCAACCACGTATTGGAAAGCGAATCTTGGGTTTGCATCTGCTAAGAGTCCCGGGGCTTCCCTGGATTCAGGCTGCACAGGTCCGGTTATTATGGCGAACTTTGCGGGTAGTCCTACGTCTGGACGACCGTGGCCTGAAAAAAAAATTTTTTTTACGCCTTCCGTTTCTTCGTATCTGTCCATGTATCAGTCTATTTATTTATTCTCTCCTGTAACTACTGGCACCATAGACTTATGTTAAATTTAGTTGAATCATATTAGCTGCCAATAACAGGTTAGGTGGGTTCTGAATTCATGTCGTGTTGCCTATGCAGTCCAGTAATCAAAGAGTCCCATCTATTGAATCCGAAAAAAAGCCTTAGTATTTACATAGGCCATGAAAGACACCAAGACCTCCTTTGCTGAGGGTGCAGGCTTTCTCCATAAGATGCCGCATAGTGAGCAATCCTTTTATAGAAAACAATGTGATTCCGAAAGTCGAATTTTCGCAATTAATTCCCAACGGATTGAATAAAAACAAATAATACATTTATTTGTGAATACATATATCGTAATATATATCGTATTGAGCCGTCACACGTCGCCACATCCGACACCCCCGTTGCTGTCAACTGTCAATCACAGGAGTAAGCGGATTTACGCGCCCGTCTTCTTTCTATAGCTATAACTGCTAAATCATGAGCGACAGCGTTTCTATATTTATCTGGTATTTATTAGACTTTTAAAGATCATTAGCGTTGTTTGGCTTCTTAGTATAACAGGGTATTATTTGCACAGTGAATACCACCATCCTACACGTTTCTGGCTCGAAATGCTTATATTATATAGAAGGTAAGACGGCCGTTGTATAAATAACCTCTGAGTTTCTCGCCGGATCTTCTCAGTGAGTCGGGATTCCAATCCGATGGTAGATTCAACGAAGCACTACTCTTGCTAGGGCTAGTGTTGGCAAATTCTCTCAGATTGAGCCCGTGGCTCACCTACCCGGCCGCAAGAAGCTGGAATAGCCCCTTAAGCTACCAGCGAATAGGTAGGGGAAAAAAACTATAAATGCAGTTGAGTCTTTAATCGTCTCAAGGTAGCATTCCCAATGAATTGTCAATGAGTTTCTTTAATCTTAAGCTCAAATCAGCCAAGAGCTCTGCTACTAATATTAGTCGACAAATAAAGAGCTATGGACTCTAACGATAACTGGTTACCGAAACCTGTATGATCCTACAATGCTATCCATCTTGAGACGTGAGGTCGAAAGCTTAATTCCACTGACATTTATTTATATGCAATGACACCCGATCCGAGAACTGGTGTATTGTATTACACATCCATGCATGCTCATAACAATGATCACTAGCTACGAATAGTAACACGACTTAAGATAATTTATAAACTATTTATAAATTGCTCCTCGCTTCAGCTCATGAAAAGTACCAAGCATAAAAATACAGGCTAACTTTTATACGTCAGTAAATCTCCCGAACGTATTTATTTACTTTTCTGATATTAATGATACATATAAGGGAATATCGCAGGAAATCCCACCCTCTGTAGCACGAGTCAATAAAATCGCATGGTTTTGTTGTAATAACTTTTTTACTACCCTACGCTAGTACGCAAAACGACTTCATATAAACTGCTTGTTATTGACACAGACATTACCGACGCAGAGACTAAGCAAGGCTATTATTTCTGATAAATACTTTCTAGTCTCTTGTCTTCAGTAGAAAAATTGGTAGATACCTTGTTAAATTTATTTTTTCAACTTTACCTTGGATCAAATAATGACACATCTCTCTTTAAGTCAGGCTTACGGAGAGTACTCAGGGGTAACCAGCCACTTCGCTATGCTCCTGGCATTCCTGGTGTCCATGACCGACGCTAACCAGTCCCCATCACATGGGCATGGAATGCCGGACTCCCAACAAAGAGAATAAAAACATAGGTATCACAAAACATCACGGGTGTTTTGGCAAAAGAAATTGAAGATTCGCATTTTGAAAAATCGAGTATACAATATAATGCCAACAATTCTTTATACAATGCCAAATCTCTTAATATATTTACTCCAAAGTGAGCCACGAATAGTGAGTGGGTAACCATTGATTAAATATTTTAATAATAATAATACAATATTGAGAAATCATTTATTCCGTTTTACACAGATTTAGCTTATTACAGGTAAATAAATAAAAGAAGCAAAAAAAAAAGAAAAGGAGGCAAATTACTAGTGTGTCTGTTTAAATACGTCCATATTTCATCCTTATCCGAAAAACAACAAAATTTAAAGCTACGCACGAATGTATATATATATTTTATTGCTTAGATGTGTGGACGAGCTCACAGCCCACCTGGTGTTAAGTGGTTACTGGAGCCCATAGACATCTACAACGTAAATGCGCCACACACCTTGAGAAATATAAATATTTAATAAAAACCTTTAACAAAAAATATTGAAATCGTTTTGTTTTTATTTGTGAACACAATAATATTCGAATCAATTCTTAGGTCGTCCGTAACTACAAAAATCTGCAAAGTATTCTAAAAGTCGAACATAATAAAAATGAACCCAAAATGAAACGGTAAAAATAATTTTAATTTAGAAAATGCCTAATTGAATTTTTTTTAATATTTATTGTACAGATTCCCGCCAAAAATGTTATTCAGCCTATTTATTTTGTTTTAATTGCCACGGAATCATTCCTAAGGTGCCTCCGCTCCCACAGCACAAGTGAATTAAAAATACGAGGGTTAACTAATCACTGAGGGCCCACTAAGCTCATCGGTTTACTAAAATAATGTTTATGTTTACCCACGGCTTATGTTTGCCATAGGGTACCCATTAATACTATAAGCCTATACGATTCACAAACCCGCTAGCCCTCTTTAACGTACCTACCATAATGTACTGATTAATTTATAAAATACTGCCTTTTTGGAAAACTAGTAGTCAGTATTTTTCTATAACTGAGAAATTAATTAAATCTCCAATAACTTATTCATTTATTTTAAACTAAGGTTGGTCGTTAGCTTGGAATATTCCCTTTTACTATTTGTCTAGCGGAACATTTGTTCTGCTTTGGCAGTTCCAGTTCACACTCGGATGTTCCTCAACCATGACTTCCGTCAAAGTCTATATTCCCTTCATAATTTGCCGCTATTATTAATTGCGGCCGAAATATCACCGTTACACGCATGACCGAAGTAATGTTACCAACAATAGTTGACAAAACATTTAGACCATATATGAAAACGAACCAATTTCTTGTGTCTATAAACCGACCTCTGACTTAATTCAGATCGTTCCGACTGTCAAGAATAATCTGGTAGCAGTGTCCCAACATGCAATAGAGAGCGTCATTTAATAAAAGACAAAGTCCAAAGACGTAAAAAAAATAATCAAGTTAATTCGCGTATGGTCCGTGAGACAAGTGAAATTTCAAAACGCTTTCGACTTTTCGACTACCTAAAAATTGTTTTAATCATGTAACCATACTATTACTAAATTTTCGTTCTTGGAAAAATCTAGTCTTATAGCTTGTAGTGTTAAACGCGCAAAAGAGGAACCACTTCAAGAACATATGCTGTATATACCATTACCCATTTATTTAAAAACATAAATAAATGGCTTCCAATCCACATTGAGCCGGTAAATCGGAAAATATTACTATAATTTCTTGTCCAATCTTTAATGTGTTTTTGATATGCACATGGTAAAATTGAGCCACTGAGAAAATCACAAATGAGGGTCCATCCAGACTGTATCAACAAATCTGAAATGTTAAGATAGCCGGAAGTTATTCACGATTGTCATTCCTCTGTCCCTTATTATCTTCGAGCAAATTCCTTGAAAGCACAGTACGAGTATATTAAGCACAAAAGAATTATCCACGGGATAATCTGTTAAAAGGTGTCAAACAAAACTGAGGTATCGATACCTAACGCACACATCGAAAACGTTTTAGAAGAATATGCTTACGTCCTTATTTCGGAACTCGCGCTTGGTACAAGTTACGAGAATTTACCCGTTAATCTTTTGAGGATTTAATTACATTTTGGAAGAAAACTGTATTTAGCAAAAACGGTTTGTAGTAACGTTTTGTGAACACCTAATACTTTGATTGATTCATAGAGTTAAGCGTTAGTTCTAACAGCACAATAGTATTTTTTTCAGTGCGCCATGAACATGTTTAAGAGCAAATTCTCTCAAGTCTAAATTGAAACGTAAAATAAGATTGATATTTAACCTACGAATGATTTAAAAGATAAAAGTTTATTAAATTTGTAACTATTTTTTAAATATTTACTTTAAAAAAATAATACTAATCTTCATTTTTAATTAGCAATAGTACGTTAATAGTTAACAATAAAAGCCATTAATAACTTACAAAGTACCTACCTATCTATTCTTCTGCAGGCTGTTCAGTTAAAGTCGCCCAGGAAGGAACCAGAAAGTATTCAAATTAAATACAATTTTACTCTTAACTCGGCGCTTTAATTTTAAAACGCTTCGTTCAAGTTCTCAAAATGACCAAATTCTTATAACTTAAAACCTGTAAGGTAAGCGCCTACGACTAAGGAGGCGCTGTGTTCACTGCCCACATTCAAATTATCCACCGTAAGCCGATTGTGCTCAGTAATCCGCGCACGGCTCGACGCCTCCGTCCGCCGCTGCACGCCTGATATGATCCACGCGACTGCTCTGGGGCTATGAGACACCAAGAATCGCTGAAGTAGCATGGCGCCTTCAAATATACGGTAATAAAAACTGTAGGTATTATCATAAGTCTTCACGATTTTATTCCTACCTATGCTGATATAGCCTTTCAAGGCCATCAACATAGGTAGGAAAAAAAAACTTCTCTTCAGCTTCTTCTAGGTGAGCATACGGGGCTCAAGCCGGAGTGTTGCTAACACTGGCCCTAACAAGAGCAGTGCTTCGCAGAATCTACCACCGGATCGGAAACGTGACCCACTGAGAAGATCCGGCGAGAAACTCAGTGGGCTGTGTCTGTGGGTTAATTTACTCGTCGAGCTCTTCATCGTAAGCGACGGGTTCGGCGAGGACGGTGACCGCTGCTTGTAGTACCTAAAAGCACCGTTAATGGATCGAGAGGATCCGTAATGACGTGTTTTGGGCTCTTCACGATTGGAATTATTATACTCTATCAGTTAAAATACTGATGATAGGGCTTCTTGTGAGCCCAAACGGGTCGGTATCACCAACCCGCTTATTTCTACCGCGAATAGTAATATTTGGAGGGTGGAGCAGCCGTTGTATTAGGTACACGTATTACGTATTACGGTGTATTACTTGTATTACAAAACTGAGAATTAGAACTAATGTTTCAAGGTGGGTTTTGTTGAGTCATTTGTGTGTTTTATGTCTACGGGTTCCAATAACCACTTAACGCTAGGTTATTACTAGGCTAACAATTAATTTCATATATTTTATCCTGTTGATACTGGTCACGTATTTGGAGCAAAGTTATCAAATTATTGTGTTACCATTAGTCTTTGATGCGCGTGCAAATTTTCAAATTAATCAGACATTTTTAAGTCGTTGAAAAATACAAATATTCAGTTAAATAGATAAAACAGGTCAACCTAACTTATTAAAAATATTAGTGAGAATCCATTAAAAACAAACTATATGGCTATATAGTAGATGGCCGAAAAAATAACATTAGATGATTCCTCAAACATACATACATACATACGAGGGTAATAAAAGCGTGTTAAAATGACGGTAGTTCGCGGCTCAATTACTACAGTGTAAGAGTTTGAGTTAAAAAGAAGGTGCATTGAGAAAATAAAATCAGCAGAGAGCAACAAAAATCCGAACTAGTAACAAATCAAACAAACAACAAACAGAACGGTTTCTAACAACACGTTACATAAAATTAACATTCGGTTTTTAGTTTATCAAAGCGCAGCCGGGTAACCGGAGAGCCGGCCCGGACCGGTTTCAGCCGGAATTATCCGCTAATGGCTGGTAATTGGACGGAATAACCACATTAGAGCGTAACCCGACCCGCCCACTGCGACTCGTTAACCATCGAGCATCGATTTACAATGTTTAAATAAATCAACCAATTACCGACATGAGGGTTATGTTAAAATCTCAACTTACATCTCTTTAGCTCGTTTAATGCAATTACGTTACGATAATTCATTCGTTGTTAATTTAATTAATTATTTTGATTCTATAGACGTTCTTAAAACAGTAAACTTCCTAGAAAAAATAATACAACAGGGGCTGCGATATACCTACCTACATACGATTTCTGTGGTGAAGCTATGAAGGTCTAAGAGTTCTCAGCCATCCGTCCATACCAAGGAGAACATTTAAAATACATACATTTAAAATAATAAGTCATTAGGATTATGATTGTAAGTACGATTGTAAGTATTGATAACTGAAGAAATTCAGCTTACTAAAATGACGTTTGATAATATGCCTACAATAGTTTAAACAAAAATTAAATTATATTCGTTAGTAAGTGCATCACAGCTGAAACGATTTGTTTAGTTGTTGTAACGCTTGCAATAGTATTTTAATAATATTATATTGGAGTAATGAAATGTATATAAGGCTTTTAGGCGGAGATAAGTTGTTGTTTTTTTTAAATATATGAGTCATAGATTTTTTTAATTATATGACTCGACATCTTTAAAATGACACAAGCCAGTATCTGCTGTCAACTTAAATATATAACTTCATTATAATTAAAGATCTTACTGAACGTTTATCCAGGGCAAACTTTGCTCTGTGGCGGTAGCCATTATACAACACAAAATATTTGACTAATGCCTGAATCTCGGTTACGACATTTTCAAGATAAGCTTGCATATATACAATTTCGCGACAACAACGTTGGGTTCGTCGGTCTACCGAACAATATCACCCGCTCGGTGGAAGATCTTCCTTTCATCGTTATACCTACACTCTGTATCGGTCAAGTATATTATTCTTCGTCGTACGCATTATTTATTACTAGAAATGCTCTGGGATTGACACCGCGTGTAAGTTAGAATAAAATAAAGAGAGAGAAAGGGAGAGAGAGAAAGAGAGAATATACGTTATTGCACACAAAAAGACAAATAACATACATAATATTGCATTTTTTCAACGTAAAGGTTGCTAATATCACTCTCTGGTCCATGAATTACTAGTTGCTTTGCTGATTCGTTGGTACATGAAATTGCGAAACAAAATATCACGAACATACTGCCGTATTCATTTTAGCAGCTAGGCTGCGGCTCGGTCAAGTCAATCGCCATGTTAAAAAGTATCCGTTGATTTAATAGAGGCTGTAAACTGGCTTTTTCCATTTTTTCAACCAAATCATTTCGATTGTTTTTGTCTGATTCAGAAATAGCGATTCTCGTTTATAGACTGTTTGTAGAGTAGTACAGATATTCCAATGTAATGAGGCATTCCCGATCCTGCGGACCGAATGGTAAATAGTCAACGTCGCCCAAAACACGTCATTTCGGATCCTCCCGATCCACTAACGGTGCATTTAGGTACCTCAAGCACCGTTCATCGTTCTCGTCGAACCCGTCGCTTGCGACGAAGGGCTCGGCGAGTAAACTAACCCACAGACACAGCCCACTGAGTTTCTCGCCTGATTTTCTCGGTGGGTCGCGTTTCCGATCCGGTGGTAGATTCTGCGAAGCATTGCTCTTGCTAAGGTTAGTGTTAGCAAAGTCGTCAGGTTTGAGCCCCATGAGCTCATCTACAAGCTCGGCGAATCTAGAATAACCCCTCGAGGTTACTAGAATAGGTAGGAAAAAAAATGTAATGACCGCATGTGTGGCTCAAGGTAGATGTCGGTAATAAGACAGCTTCCACCAGTGAGTAGGTAACGCCGTGAGCTTTTGTATCTCTCGTTACAGATATGAAACAAAAAGGCCTACCCACAGATCTGGAATATTATCGCGTCCTTTCATTTCTCCAAATAGATACACAACAAACGTAACGACACACAAAACAAAAATAATACATAAAACAAAAAAATCATTATAAAAATTGTATACATTAAAAAAACGAGTAACAATTCCACATTCGACACATAATAATAATAATAATAATAGCTTAGAATCCATTAACAAAACTATCGTCACAGTATTTAGTGGCGTTCACACCGTGCAATATGGCGGTCGCCCCATGCGTCCCTCCCCCCTTATACATGGCGACATAATTACCGCACGACACAATACAGAACACGACACAATGTGTCGCGGATGTCACACGCGCATTCTAGGGCTGAAGCGCTACCTACTGAGAAAATGGCTGAGTTTGAACACGATAACTATATTACAGAAGTAGCGATGTATTATAGCCAGAATCACACTTGAGTTGTAACGTAGTTTTGGCTGTCATCCATGAAAATTCGAAGCGGTTCGAAACATCGGAAGCTGTAAAATGAATCGCGATTTCACTATACCAATTTTTAGATCGATATTTATAATCTCACAAGCCGTACTCGCCCGCTTCGCTGGGAATTTAAAATTAACATTATTATTTATTGTCATTATTATTAGGGAGTCCAACACTCATATAAATATTAGCCTATCCATTAAGTACTACATGTATTTTCTACATGGATACCAAGTTTCAAGTCAATCGGATGCATGGTTCAGTAGTTATAACGGAACCTTCGTAAAAACCGCTAGATTTATATATTAGTGTAAAATTTGCGTCATATTAATTTTTTCAGTTTTCGATAGTTAAATGACAACGATTACAAAAATTGCCAGTATGTAAAAAGATTTTTTTTAATCTCACTCTTTTTAATTTTATATTATTTGGTTTCAATCGTTGAAATGTATTGCGAAGGACAATTACAATACCATAGAACGTGTAGATCTCAATTTTCAAACTAAGGATCATTCGCGTTTAATTCTAAGCGACGTACGCTATTGTAGTGAAATCAAAATCAGACGTAGGTAAGTCTCGGGTTACTAAGCTGATATAGGCCGAGATGCGGTGATGGCTGCGTGGAATTCTAATTATTTGCAGCCTCCGAAGTTTCTGGTTACTTTTTGTACGAATTACAAAAAGATTTTAGGTCAATCACTATTGTTGGTACATCGGGTCGGTTTACGCGGAATTTTCATTTTTTTTGTGAATCTATGTTTTTATTTATTAACAAAACTATCAAGACTTAACCATAGGTAACTTATTTCGTTTTTAAACACGAATAAATCGTACGCTTCTATTATGTATGATTATATTATCTAAGATTGAATATAAGAAAAAAACATAAAGATGCCGTTACTATGATTACAATGTTACGACTCAGTGTAATGGGTCTTGTATTGTGCTAGAGATATATCTGATTGTAGTGGTCACGGGACGATGATTTCAATGCTCTAAAGTAATTTGTTTTCTCCATAAATACAATGCTGTAAAATATTTACTTGTGATACAAAAAAAAAAATATTCATAATTTAATGTTGTGATTATGTATCACTATTTTCTTGCGGGTATCGTTACAGTCTCCGAGAAGCTATAATAGAACACAGTAAAAGTTCTTGGGAACTTTTAGACTTGAGAAAAATTGAGTTAGAAATGAAGTTTCAACTGACGAGATTTTTCTCTTAAAAATCTAGTAATCAAAACGGCGCGATTTTTTTATTTTATTTTGTCACAGATTCAGAAAGAAAACAAGTTTTTTTTTATATATAAAAATGTCCGTAGAATGCTACTGCTACTATTTTTATTTAAATGCTAATGCTACTATTTTTAAAAAGCTGTTTCTTCTTCTGTGATCATAATTACTTTACTTTTTGGCTGTAGCTTAGCTATTTGTATTAACCGAATATTGGACTTTATCGAAAATCATTAATCAGGATTTTTATGACATAATATTAAGAAAAAAACGTTTAAATTCAGTATTCCACCTTATCTGAAATCTATTAAAATCTTCATAATACCTTACCAACCCAAAATACTATCTACAAAATCTTCTTTTTAATGTAAGCACTTTTTTTCTCAACCCATACCACAAGGCAAACGGGTGTCGATTTTAACAGCAACAGCCGTCGGGCACACAAAAAAATATTTGTATATTACACTGAAGAGTAAATAAATAGAGTGGTGATCCGCTGATGGCATTGTTGCTGCCCTATTGTGTCTCATTATACGGGGCACAGATAATGTTTTTATGGTGTCTGAGTTTTATGGGGATTATGTCGCGAATCGGCTGTGTAGCTGTATGATTGTCCTTGACAAATATTTGAGGGATAATAGTGATAGGGCATTTTGGATACCATCATGTCCATTATTGCTTTAAAGCGATAATATGATTGATGAATTCTTCTAAAGTGCTTCACAATTAGACCTTGCCTTGCATGGGGTGTTCATCAGAGCACAGAAACAGAAAACACTAGGCGATATTAGAAGACAGTATTTTTTAGCTGATTTTCTTGCATTTTCTTTGATGGCTGATGGTAATGCTGGGAGTCACTAGATACCAGCAGTGTCAAAAACTGACGCTTTGACTTGCCACCAGCCCCAAGTTTCAATTGCGTAAGAATAAATGTTTAACTATTCGAACACTGGTGTTCGAATAGTTAAACATTACTGGTGTATTATTACTGGTGGTAGGACCTGTTGTGAGTCCGCGCGGGTAGGTACCACCACCCTGCCTATTTCTGCCGTGAAGCAGTAATGCGTTTCGGTTTGAAGGGTGGGGCAGCCGTTGTAACTATACTGAGACCTTACAACTTATATCTCAAGGTGGGTGGCGCATTTACGTTGTAGATGTCTATGGGCTCCAGTAACCACTTAACACCAGGTGGGCTGTGAGCTCGTCCACCTATCTAAGCAATAAAAAAAAAAAAAAAAAAACACTTTTTTATATATTTATTTTCATTGCCCGTGTAGGCAGACGAGCCCATGGACCTCAGTAATGCCAGAGGCAGAGTCAAGCCGCTGCCTACCGTTAAATTGGTTAACATTCTCCTGTTGTCGTTAAAAAAAAACGAAACGTGCACATATCTCATCAAGACAGTGGTGTTATTTTATCTGTAGACTCTTTCGAATCCAAATTTCCGTGCTTCGATAATTCCAGTTGAGTCATTCGAATCATTCGTTACAAAAATGTTACAGAAAAAACGTGCAAAAGTCATGAAGGCACGAACGACGCTTCTTATCCTCATTAGAGCACTAATCCTCTAACAAATGAAATATCACAATAAAGCGGATACCAAAGAAATTTAATCCTTAAACAATACATGGGACTCGTGAACGGGCCGCGTTATCTAAACAGTAGCTAACAGGTATTTTGAGTTCTTATCATATTCTTGTGTCTTTTGTAATATTTACGTTTAGACATTTCGTGTCTATGAAGGCTTTGTTTCATTTCGTCTATTGTATTTGCATTCATTCTAAAATTAAGCCTTATGATTCTAGACGCATAAAGCCATCAAGCTAACCTGGCTTTTCTACTTATTATATATTATCTATGCTTCTACAAAGAAGTCAATTTAAGTTTTTATGAAAAACCACACTGGTTTAATTGAAAATATTTTTAATATCAAGGGTTGAAAGACTATTTGGTTTGTACGTCATTTTTGCTACATTACAGAAGGTTAGGAATCTAAAGGTTAAAATTTGAAAAGAATATCTTAACATAAAAAATTCCTCGGCTATTCGAATGAAGTAAACTTAAACGCAGTTCAATTAAAAACTTCGAACTGTTCATGCCACGGAATAGATAAATAAGGTTTATCTATTCCGTGGTTCATGCTAATACCGAATAAAACGCACCTTTACAAATTACAAAGATAAATGTCGTTTAAATCAAATGTCGCCTTTCACCCCTCAACCGATACCTAGTTAACGCAATTTTCATAATAATATATTATGTCGACGGATAATTCTTTAGAATTCTATTATCTGTGAGAACTATAAAGTATTTAAAACATCTAAAACAATGTAATGACAGTAAAAAACATGAAATTAAATCCGTGAAACTAATTCTATGACTACCGCTGACGTAAACCGTAGATAATACATATTTTTAGTTATCTAGGACTCTTTAAAACTTGTGAAAAACAAGAAATAAGTCGGGTTACCTAAAACAATAAATGAACATAGAAAGTACTGAAGGAACACACATCTGTGATGATGTCACACAATGCTCCATTAAACAAAACGTTAAGAATAATGAAAAAATAAAAAAAATATCATTAATGGTCTACGATTTATACTACCTACACTGCGATTAATAGAACTAGATTAAAAAATATATGTTTTTACTATTGTTGTGCATGTGTACAACAATAGTAAAAACAATGTGCACAACTATATGCATGTGCACCTGCACGTGCGGTCGATTTATACAGTCGAAATAGGCGAATACCTGCGTAGGTAACTAGTAGCCTAATAGATAAAACTCCGGATAAAATATATTTGTTTGATCACATAGAAAATGTTGGGTACACGTAATTTCTTACTAGAAACTTCGACTTGGTATATGTTGGTCGATATCTGTGTAAAAGTTAACTCAAATTTGTATGGAGTTGAAACAGCGCCCCTAGCGGCAAACATAATTAAACGTTCCAACTCCATACAAATTTGAGTTGACTTTTACGCTATCGAGAACGTCAAAAAACTCGCACGGAGCACTCAGTTGATCCAAAACCCTGGCACATACACTTATGGCAAATGGTAAAAAAAAAGCGCGCCAAATATACCTAATCCTCATAATACATTTAGGAGTTTGTCGTCGCAATAAAACCACAAAAACGTACATTATATTTTATTTATCCTTAAAAATTAGTCTAAATCAGACAATTGTGGGCCAACTGATCCCATTGGCGTCCAGCATCAATTACTAAACGAAAAAAAAGGTTCTCCTTCAAAATAACTCTGTCAAAATAACGCACTGTTCACACCGGAAGGATTAAAAGATAATCATACAAAAGAAAAAGGAAAGAAAGGTTAACATGTAGATATGATTCTTTAAAGTTTCTCTTCGTCTTGGTTAGAACAGCAAGAATTATATTTGCATAATATCTTTTAGAACAGTTTATTTAAAAAAATCCTTTATTCTAGTATCTCAACATTGCCAGGGCAATGAATGAACGGTAGGATTATCTGTCAGCCCTTCAAACGACTCTGACTCGAAGTACTTCTAATACCACCTTAGATAATAAAAGGTACGGTGTCCTAAATTTACATGTTTATTTGAAATTTAAAACTAAGCCTCTGTATCAAATAACATATAGGCACCTATATGTTTGTTTCATGGTAATCTAACTCCGGCATTATTGTGGTGATCCCGTGTCATTAGACGCCATCGAGGTAGGTTCCCGCCATTTTCGGATAATTTTCGCGCTCCAGCTAGGGCTGTTAAATAAATTAAAATTAAATTTTAAAATCATATTAATTTAGTTTACGTGAAGAGAAGGCATTCTTCGATGTGATCTCTAATACGAGATGCATAGATTCACCGGCTAGAGGGCAAATTATGAGTTCACACGGGTAAATAGCACCCATGTGCCTATAATAGATATTACGGTCTCATACAATCCATACGTTCGTTTGAAGGGCAAGATAGCAATTTTACAATACAATTTAGACATCAACCTAATATCCCAGTCCTTTGTGATGTCTATAAGCTGCACTTTTAACGAAACGTAGTTTTAGCGGGTCGCGATTTCGTTCCGGTAGTTGATCCACTCGCGAATCAGCTACCATTTAAATAACGTAAGTAGACCTAATTAGAACAACCTAATTAACTTTATTACCAATTTTAGTAAAAAACAAAGCGAACAACCCTACGATAAATGATGACATCCAACTCTGGTATTGTTACTGGAACTGTAATTACCTTTGTGAGTTGATCCCGCTGCCCGGTAAACGTTGTTTAGTCGAGCTAGTCCTAGATTTAGTGGCTCACATTATATGACTTCTATTTACCTTCCTAAATTGTAATTTTGTGATATTTATATATAGACAGCACATTTGCATGAATTAACCTTTGTGTTGTCGATCTTTAAGTTTTAAAATGGTAATATTCAAAATCTGGTTACCAATTTTCGTTTCAGTGATACAGATTAAATCCAATTTCTAACTAATGATGGCAGTATTCTAAGCGGCAATATAAATGTAAATATATCAAGACATAAAATACCCGAAAAGGGAGGTTTTCTCGTTAAATATAATTGAATATTTATATCATAGTATTTCAGTACCTGTTAACTAGAAACAAGGACCTTACTGACATCTATTGTCTGTTGGCAATGTACTTTAAAATTGTAGTTTTAATGTTTATTGGCCCATTCCCCCATAATGGGCGATAGATGTCGCTCAAAAAAAAGAAGTTTTGTTTCAATTTTTTTCCCTGTTGAAAAATCAGCCGTACGTACTTGTGTACATTTATTAAATATTTTCTATGAAAGTTATGGATATTTTTATCGTTTTCAAATTGAAAAAAAATCTCAAATTATCACCTGAGTGTAACATGTCATTGTCAATTTCATAAGGTAAATGAAGTTAGCACCTCAAAAAATTTTTCTTTCCTGTTTTCTACTTATTTTCTATTAATTCGTTTTATAAATCCTGAAGGATCAATTAATTGGTATACAGTTTAATTAAAAAAAAAAAAAAAAAATTTAATAATGTGCATTCGCTTAAAGTTAGACCAAATACATTTTTTCCATCCTCTTACCTATCGTATTAAAATGTTATTTTACTAATGTTAGGAATATAATTTCGACTGTAAAAAAGTTATTATAATGTATACCTACATTATCTCTTGAAAGATAAATAATGAACATATTTACTTATTTGTTTATATTACCTATGTGAACTCCCTATCTTTTTTATACCTTCATAACGTTAAGTAGGAGGATGGAAAAAATGTATTTGGTCTAACTTAACGCCAATGCACATTATTTCATTTATTTATTTTTCATTTTTTTAATTAAACTGTATACCAATTAATTGCTCCTTCAGGATTTATATTTGTTTTTTTTTTCACGATTAAAACCGCGTAGAAAATTTAGGCATTATAGTTGACGCATGCGCAGTACACATATTTTGCATACATTTATTCAACTAATAAAAATAGTAAATTAAACAAAAAACGAGTAATTTCGAAAGAGAACAAACGTGTTTTATATAAGAACAATCGAAAATGAATATTTACGAGTCAATAAGGATGAAAAAATATAAAAAATTGCATTAGAGGGGCTAACTTGTAGGTATATTTTTAATTTTTTTTTTTAAATAAATAAATGCAGAACAAACAATTATTAACAGTGAACAATCATGAACAAATGATGAACAAACGAATTAATAGAAAATAAGTATAAAATAGGAAAAAAAAAATTTTTTGAGGGGCTAACTTCATTCACCTAATTTCATAAGTGTATATTATAGAATCTATAATCAATTTCTTAAAAAGTTTTTTTTTTTCACTTGGCCTTAGCCTCTAATCTATTGGCGGACTTTTTGGCGGGAACGCGAGGAGTGAAGTTGTGTGATTTGTTTTAATTTTTGTCTATTTAGTGTTTCTTCAAGTTTAATTGTATAATAACGGTGGTTTATTAACTGTTTAATATCTGTGAAAGTGCACAAATGTGCGAAAATGAAACAAAGCCGCTGGACTTAACTTCTCGGGATCCTCCAAAAAGTCCACTGAAAAAATCTCAGTAAATGACCACCGTTTTACTGAGATTATATTTCAACCCATATCATCTCATCTCATTTCATTTAATTTCATTCCAGTTGATTAATGTCTCAAATTAATCATTTCATTTCATTCATTCATTCATTCATTCATTCATTCATTTCATTTCATTGGGAAAATGAAATGAAATGAAGCATTCGTTAATTTTCATAGATGCCAAACGCTAATCTACCATGCCCATTCAAAACTGTAGAAACACTACCTACAAATAATAATGTTACGCATAAAATATTTTTTTCTAATTCAGTATCTTTTTCGTCATATTAATACATATAAACGGATCCTCAGGGTGGCGGCGACAATTGAGACAATTTACATCCACACGAAATAATATATTCTCTTTAGTACACGTTACGGTGGGTAGAATACGAATGCAATAGAGATATGCTAACCGCCGGTATTTATACAATCATCTTGACCTATTTTAATACAAACTTAGTAGGTAATATTAAACATTGTTCATCTTAATTATTCTGCTGATTATTTACGTACAATTATTATTTAATAATATCGAATTATGTAACATAAATAACATTAAGGCTTATTGCGCCGTACGGATTATTGCGCCGGAAGCTGTCAAGCGGAAGGCGCCAATAAAATATTATAAGTATAAAGAAATATGAATGAACTATTTACTTGATGAAACTACTAATTATATTATAAGACAATAATAAGTTCTATATATTTCCTATATTTCCTAAATTCGTAAATAATTAATTATGTGAGGCCGGAAGTGTTGCTCGAAAACATACATTTTATTTCTATTCTACTTTTTGTGTAAATTTTTATTTTTTTTATCGCTTAGATGAGTGGATGAGCTCACAGCCCACCTGGTGTTAAGTGGTTACTGGAGCCCATAGACATCTACAACGTAAATGCGCCACCCACCACATGGCTTCGGTAAAAGACAAGCAAGTAGATGAAACAATAAGACATTCCATGCTTCAGAATCCCAAACAGACAGATAGGGTGACGACTTAAAGATTGCGATACCTGAACTAAATCTAAAAAAAAAAATGGGAGCATCACCAAAAAATACGTCGATGTTTCAATACGCCAAACAAATACGAATTTTTGGAATGTATCGATTAGAAACATAAATATAATATTGTATTGTGTTTATTAAATAAATATGGTTAGGATAGTAAAAGAGAAAAACATTAATTTGAATCAAATCATTTTTTAGTTTTTTACTAAGATAGTTTTCAAATGTACGAAATTTATCTATTCGGAAACTGAGTGGGTAGTTTTCAACTATTCCAATGAAGGCAATCAAACGCTGAAAGAATGCGGTTTTGGCATTGTAATCTAATTTGTAATGAAACATTTATTTCTAAATGATGCGATGAATCGAGTAATGAGATTTGTGGCATTCAAAGCATCGATTGAAAGTAAATCGACAACCCTATTGTAGACATTAGGTCCATAGATTATACACATTAGATAAGTGTATAATCTATGCATTAGATCATAGATAATACACGACGTTTGGTGTTTACTTACAATCAAAACAAAATAAATTAAAATTATTCTTATTTAATAACCTAAACGGATAATGATTGGTGTTAAAATGAATACATTTAACGACAATTCGGCGGAGCCTGAACAAGATGCAAATTCAGCATTGACCGAGCTTGATAAAGGTAAATATAACCTCTATAATACCTACAAACCTTTTATTTACAAAACAAAATAAAAAATGTTTTTTTCTCCAGGTCTACGGTCGTGTAAAGTAGGAGAACAATGTGAAGCCATCGTCCGGTTCCCTCGTCTTTTCGAAAAATATCCTTTCCCCATATTAATTAATTCATCTTTTCTTAAATTGTCTGACGTTTTTCGTATGGGTAACAATTTTTTGAGGCTCTGGGTTTTGAGAGTCTGTCAACAAAGCGAAAAGCATCTAGATAAGATTCTGAACGTAGATGAGTTCTTGAGGAGGATCTTTAGTGTTCTACACTCAAACGATCCGGTGGCTAGGGCTCTCGCTCTGAGAACGCTTGGTGCAGTAGCAGGTATTATCCCAGAGCGCCAGAATGTACATCACGCAATCCGAAGGGGCTTGGATAGCCATGACAATGTTGAAGTTGATGCTGCTATATATGCTACTACTAGATTTGCTGCCCACTCCAAGTAAGTGTCGTCATAAGCTCAAAAACTGTAATTGATGCAAAAATCCATTCTTTTAACCACAATAGGTACTTAATAAAAATGTATCCAATGCATCCAAACTGTAACTAGGTATTACTAATTACCAGAAGTATAAACCGCTTATTTAATTATCTCTCAAACTTTCAAATGCATATTTTGTACTTGTATTTTTTCTTATTGTGATGTGTTTTAGTTCATTCGCAGTAGCCATGTGCAATAAACTATCAGATATGGTGGAAAGTGAGGGCACTGCTGCTGAGAGACGAGCAAAACTTGTCAGAGCCCTGAGGACCGTTCATGGTGGAGGTAATCAGGAATTTTACTAGTTACCTACCTTTATTCAAATTAATTTCTTTATTCTTAAACATCTATATAAAAATAAAGTTGATAAACCAACCGCCTAATAAGTAATTTAGAATTACCCTTAACCCTTTTTTTTGTTTTCTAGCAATCAGAGCACAAGGAGTTTTGAAATTATTAAGATCATTGTTAGACAAGTTTCCTTCGTCAAGTTCGGTGCGAGCTTCAATCACTGCACTCACACATATAGCTTCAGATACAGTGGTTCATGTTCCTGATCAGGTGAGAATAATTCATTAAATGTTTATAAAAAGCTACTGCAGAAGCACAAAGTGAAGCCCTGATCAGACGTGGTTACCATAACTTATAGGCTTAGCAATGTTTATTGTAGTATCAAATAACTGCTTAAGGAGTAATTAAGTAAAATTTAAAGCTCATAAGAAGGAAATGCATTCATAGAGCTCAGAACACAGTCAAGCTTATTACTTCATTATAATATTACTATGTGTATTAAAAACTTCAGTGCTTTTAATTTTATAGGTTGAACTACTGCTAAATATAGCCATGAATGATGCCCGATCAGCCGTACGTCGTTCCGCACTGCTTGGCCTCAAGAAGTTGGCTGAGAATGCAGCTCTCTGGCCCGCACACTGTATACAGAACCTGGTCAGAGCTGCTAGCGATAGTCGAGACACTGACCACACTATGCTGTGCCTTCGAGTAATGCAGGTAATTCTTTTATTTAGCATTTGTGGGCACTCTTTCTACCTTGAGAAATTATTACTAAAGTTTATAATCAATGCTGCCTATAATTGCTACCACTCTTTTTTGGAAGTGAGACTGAAGTCCTGATATGCCTTTTGAAGTCAAACACTTTGCTGGTTGATGTGAAATATTATCATGACAACTGAAATTGGCCTGATCCAGGCCCAGAACATGCCTTTGCACTCAAAAAATTAAGTACATTTTATCGGAGGATGTTGAATCCATGGATGTTTGAGGCATGGTGATTGGTAGGGGATGACAGTGTCATCTTAAATTGTAATTGTAAATGTGGAGTAAAATTTACGAATTCCAATAATGCTCAATAATGAAAACATAGTCACAGATCATATTTTATAGAAATGATAGATAATATACAACTAGTACCGGCAAGGTTAATGACTCATTTGCAGGGCATTACCACTAAACTTTTTTGTTTTGCAAGTTATTTTCAACAATAAGATATCTCACTGTGCTTTATTTAATTGAAAAAAGGACTCACTTAAAAATATTAATTATAATTGGTAAAATGCATGTTTTTATTCAAGGAGATTACATGACAATTTATCCTTCTAGATTCTGGTGCAGTGCCCAGCAGTGTGCGCCACGGCAGGGTGTCCTCAGCGCGGCGAGTACAGTGCCCTGAGGCAGTACTGCAGTGAAGCCGCTCTCAGTGCTGACTTGAAGCAAGCCGCAACCGCTGCAGATGTCCTCACCAGGATCGTTGTTCATTGGTGACTATTCATAATTTTTTTTATTGCTTTAAATCGGTGAACGAGCTCACGGCCCACCTGGTACTAAGTAGTTACCGGGGCCCATAGACATCTACAACGTAAATGCAACGGAATTCTATGGTCTCATTTTTACAATACAACAGCTGGCCCGCCTCAAGCCGAAACGCATGACTGCTTCACGACAGAAATAAGCGGGGTGGTGGTACCTACCCATGTGGACTTACAAGACATCCTGCCACCTGTCAAAATGTAATGACTAGCATCTTCCAGGGCATCTCTTAGGCTCTATACTTTTAACTGTCCCATAAAAAAAAATTTATAAATAAACTTGTAATTGAAAATTTGGTTGCACTTGAAGAAGCTATAAGTATTTTATATCAATGCGTGAACAAATAAAGCACTAGTTTTTAAAGGCCCTTTTTGTTATCAGGCAACATTTACATATTACCATTCTATAAAAAAAAAAGCTAACGGGTGATGTAGCAATGTATCTTACTTTAGAAATTTTGGTATTAAAATATATCTTTGCTACAAGCTTTTGTATTTCACATGGACTTGTGTAACATAACAAACAAATGCTAACAGCACACACCGTGTCAGGCTGTCTGTTAGCATTCAGCATTTTTTAATATGTCTTGTAGCTATGAAGAATGTCTTCCGGTGGAAGGTTCAGATCTGATGTTGGCTCTGGAGTCCCTGGTGATAGCGGCAGGGGCTGATAATGGGCAGAATATAAAGTCACTCAGGGTTGCGCTTAGGTGTTTGGTAAGTCATAAATGAGAAAGAAAGGTGTTCGACAATTATATCTCTGGCTATATACGCCCCCTTCAACTCTACATCACGATCACGATCATTCTGTCAAGAGTGACACGATTGAGAAGTAGAATATTGATTCAGCTGTAGATAACTTTTTTTTAAATACCCTCGAAAAATTGAAATTTCCTCTAACACACATTAATGTTAAAAGATTTAAAGAAGTTATAAAAAAAAGCAAAGACAAAGTTTATTTTTCTTTAATACATAATTTTTTTTTAATCCTCATTAAAAAATTCACAACCTACCCTTGAGTGATCAGTGGTCAGATTACAATCATAATTGTCTGTATTAACTTCATCCACACGATATATTAAAAACAACCTGAACACAAACGTGGATTGGTTAAGTTGATTGAGACATAATAGTCACGAGGTCAAGACAAAACTTGAACGGTAACCCATTGCCAGGTCCAGCTGAGCACTGCAGAACCCACAGTTTACGCTCCACGGACGGCGTCGGTGCTTGCTGGACAACTGGCTACCAGTAGCTGGGCCAGCCCTGGCCCGAGGGAGGCCTCGATCCTGGAAGCCCTGGGCGCGTTAGGTGGTGGAACCTACTGTCCCATGTCGGTGGCACCAGCGCTGCCCGCACTGCATCAAGCGCTGGAAGCCATGCAGAGGTAAACAAAATACTTAAATTTCAATTCAAACCCTTCAATTAGTCGTGACTTTTCAAATAGAATGCGTGAAATTAACAAGTACAATTCACAAATGTAGATTAAATAAATAAAAAGTAAAAGATCTCAATTTTTTTTTTTTTTTGTATCTGTCAAAAATGTTTTTTTACTGCTTAGATGGGTGGACGATTTCACAGCCCACCTGGTGTTAAGTGGTTACTGGAGCCCATAGACATCTACAACGTAAATGCGCCACCCATCTTGAGATATAAGTTCTAAGGTCTCAGTATAGTTACAACGGCTGCCCCACCCTTCAAACCGAAACGCATTATTGCTTCGCGGCAGAAACAGGCGGGGCGGTGGTACCTACCCATAAGGACTCACAAGAGGTCCTACCACCAGTAAAAACTACTGACCGATTAGACGGCACTAAGAGAAAGAAAACTTTCTGTTTGAACAAATCTGTTTAATACGTCACTACATTATCAATAAATACGTAAAGATATTGAGTTGTTTATATTGCTGCTGAAAAATCAGTACTCTGTTCGGTGTGCGATGACGTCCAGCTCTAGGCCCCAATTCGATACATTTATTCAGAGTATTTTACGCCAAAAAGAAAAGCAAGAGTACGCTACAAACACGTGTAAATATAATGTGGCCATTTTTGATTCAATAATGAACTACGCATTAATAATCTGGTTGCAATTGGCGATTAAAATCTGACGGTATTTTGTCACGGAGCTTCGAACGGCTGTCGCTGTGTTGACAAATACACGTTATTCCTTGCAGAGAAAATGCGATAGCAAATCCGTCAGACGAAGGCAACGCTCTGGTGCTTCTCTGCACGGTGCTTTTCCAAGAACGGGCCGGGAAAGCGTTGACCTTTACCATCAGCAACGACTGGTGCACGAAGATCTTGGACGCGGTCCAAGTGGCTGACGGTTGGGTGCGATACAGAGTCGCCAGGGCCGCCTTGAGGTGAGAGCATAATATGGTCTGTTGATGTAGACCTTGAAACAGAATAACTTAACAGTCGTCCTTACATTTTCATCACGTATAATTAGATCAGTTATTTTTTTTACAAGTCAATGTCGGTTAGCATATTGTAAAACAAACAGTAAAAAATATATAATATTCTTGTGCCATACTTAAAAAAAAACTGTTACAAAATATAGATTATAAAATAGCTTGTTCGCGACATGGTTAAAATCAAATTAAAAATTCGTCGCTTTTGTTTCACTGCGAATGATAGATTTCATTAAAAAAATATATTCAACAACGCGTTGCTCTGTCAACAGTGCCTGACAGTGTAGGATTACAAAATGGCGCATAAAATATTTTGTAGTCCTACCCTGTCAACTGTAATTTTTTTTATATTTTTTTGTAATTCCCAACAATTAACCTCACAGGAGACGGCAAATTTAAATCAAGCGTAATTTTGAGGATACCTTTTATAGCTAAGCATGGCAAAGGCGTTATTGGTACTATTTGACTAAAACAAATTTGAATTTATGTTATCTGCTTAAGGTTGATTTTGGTTCGAGCAAACAGCACGAATAAAGTGTGCTTATAGTTTGCAGTACATATTGCTTAGTGCGAGTTTTTTAAGGTTCTCGATAGCGTAAAAGTTAACTCAAATTTGTATTGAGTTGAACAGTGCCCCTAGCGGCAAACGAGAAGTTCAAAAACACGCACGAAGCACAGAGGTGAATCGGAAATACGTATCGAGCCAGAGGTCTTGTGAATTGCTCTTGAGTTGTTAGGTCTCCTTCGGAGGCGCTCGGACAGCTGTTAGCAAAACCCACTCCTCCTGGCTAAGCCTTTACTCGCCCACATGTCCTGGTGAAACTGGAAAGGCCTCTGGGCCACCAGTAATCTTTCAATCATAAAAAAGGCCTTGTGATATCACTATCTTGCGTGTTTCTATCGCATAACAATCGATGAAGACTGCCTTAAATTACTTTAACTCCTCCCGCAACCTCATGGGATGACACGCTCAAGATGTTTGTTCCGAAGGTACGGGCATCACCACCTGGCCGCGGAGCTGCTGGTCCGGCTGGCGGCGCAGGCCCCCAGCGAGGCGGCTCAGCGCTGGCTGGCGGCGCTGCACCGGGCCGCCGCCGCCGACGCCAAGCTCGCCATCGACGGTAACGAGCTTATGTATAATATCCGTACACGCAGACAACTAGCGGACTAAATTAGCAAGGAGTCTACGTGAAATTCATATATATGTATATATATTACATTTGTGTATATCCATTCAGATTTTTAACTGTATCGTTAAACAAGATGTACCGAGTAACGTCATCTATCGCCGTACAGCCGAAACGAATATTAAAGGATATACTAACATCTAGAACGTTCGAGAAGTACAACGCCATCTATTGTCAGATAGCGGAAACACACATCGAAAATACTCGATTTGTGAGGAATGTTCTCGACATCTCTAGAATTGTCAACTGTCAATTAAATTTAAAAAACAACGATACTTGAGACGCGTTTCTCAGGGATGTAAAGAATTATATAGAGGTTTTAAAGATGGTATGTAAGTGTCTAATAAGATATATTGGCCTCTCCTTTTTTAGACGGTATGTAGGTTTCTGTAGAGTATACTCCGCAAGTATTTCATATGTTATTCAAAAGTAGCCGCGTGTTCACACGTCCACCAGCCCCGCGGTACGTGCTCGGGCACGCTGCGAGCCAACACGATTAGGTACAGTGACTCCTGATCCGGCAGTAAACACCGTCTTGCTTTCTGTCTCGAAACTGTCTCTCTTGGATAGTACAGTACAATCGAGATTACAACCTCATGACTTTAGGCTTTTTTTGGGTTGTCGTGCACAGGTATCTCGGGGCTGGAGGAGGCGGCGGCGGGGTGGGAGGTGGCGGGCGGGTGGGGCGGCGCGGGAGGTGCGGGGGGCGCGTGGTGCGCAGCGGGGTGCGCGGGGTGTGCGTGCTGCGCGCCGCTGCCGGCCGCGTGGCTGCGAGCGCGGGCGGCGGCATTGCTGGCCCTGGCCCGCGCGGCCGCCGCGGCGCGTGCTCTTTGCTCGCAGCCGCCACCAGCCATCGCGCAAACCATAGCCCAGGTGACCTGCTCTGACGCTATCAGCTCCTGCCTCTTTCATGCCGCAGGCGGAGCCTTATAGCTAGTGCTGTTTGTATATGTTCCTCAGCTAAGTATATACCTGACGTGTATTTACGAATGATTTCCGCAAGAAATAGTCGATGAATATTTTAAAATGTTTTTACCATCGCACCGCCCGCCACCGGAGTAGAGTTCATCCATACTACCTGGAGCCACTGCGGTCATCCACAGTGCGTTTCCAGGGGTCTTTTTGCCACGCACCATCCGACTATAGATTGAGCTCCCCTCCACGGTGTTTCCCGACCGCTATGACATGTCCTTCTTCAAACGAGGCTTGTGGAGAGTATTAAGCGGTGGGCAACGGCTTGGCTCTACCCCTTGCATTGATGAAGTCCATGGGCGACGGTAACCATTCACCATCAGGTGGACCGTGTGCTCATCTGCCAACAAGGGTAATAAAAAAAAAATCGAATACCTGACACTGTCAAACATACAAAACTATACATAATTAACAATTGGAACTTTGACCTCATATCTCAATGATGTCAGGCGGGGCGCGACCCCGCGCTGGCGGCGGGCGCGAGTGCGGGCGCGCTGCGGGGCGCGGCGCGGGCGCTGGGCGCGGTGGCGCGGCGCTACGCCGACATGGCGCGTACCGCCTTCCACGCCGACGACTCTACGCTCAGACACTTGCAGATGTATCCTTTGCCACATATGCATACGAGTACACACACACATTCTCAAACATAGCGTACACACTCGTATATGACTATCGTATGGGTATCTTATTAACACAGTAACGGAATTTAGGAACAATCTGAAAATAATCTAGAAGACATTAACAGTCTCCGTTTCCTTAGTCACAATTGGATAAACGCTGACTAGACACATTGTGGGTGTCTTCCTCTCTCTCTCTCTCTCTCATATCTGTTTTTTTCTGGTTAATGGATGGGGGGTTCCATTACTGAACTCTGGTAAACCTTGATTTAACTAAGATGTGTAGTGTAGGTAAATAACGTATACCATATTAATAATAATAATAATAAATTGAGATGGGCGGATCGGAAAATCAATAAAAGTTACTGAGTTGGTCAAAATACAAAATTACGTGAAGACACTGTTGCCACAAGCGTCACGCGAAAGTACACCGTATTATTCACGCGTTAATGAACATTTCTAATCGTCTTTAATTCCGCGGAGTGTCCTATTACTGTCTGCCGTTACGCGTTCTCGTACCTCCTACTGCAATAAGACCCTGAGCCGGCGCACCAGCTCGCAGCACACGTACACGCAGCTGTCGCAGCTGCTGGACTCCATCGCCAGCAGCCAGCCGGAGCGCGAGCTCACGCTGCCGGAGCCGCGGGCCACCAGCCTGGACGAGGCCGTGGCGCTGTCTCCCAGCAAGGCCATCGCGGCCATAGCCAGCAAGCTTGCCGAATTTCCCATGACCACGCCCGGGATCACACACAGGGTACGCACTTGGATACTGTGTCTTGAACATTTGCGAACACTCCTGGGTGGCCCCAGCATTGAGGGTTTTGTATCGTTTGCTGCTGCTGGGCTGATGTGGGTTCGGTCCCCACCTCAAGCGACCTGTTTTTTTGTCTGGGCGTTTAATATCATATCAATTTATTTTAATGTATATTTGTATATCTCTGAGTCACATATGAATAATTCATCACCACAACTAGTTTACTGAATACAATTACACATACATAAATTAAATTACGGACTTTACTGGTGTTAGGACGTCTTGTGAGTGCGCACGGGTAGGTACCACCATCCTGCCTATTTCTCTTACAAAGCGGCTGCGCTATGTTCGAAGAAAGGATTAGCTAATACCCGTATACGCATATGTTGGTAGATATAGACACGTCCTTACGGATCCATCAGATCCCATAACCTTTATATTAGATGCCTTCAGCTCTAACACTAGGAGCATGCTTAGAGACCCCGGTAACCGTACTCGTCGAACTCGAGAAAGAAGTCGACGTGCAACCTAACCCATGCATCAGTCCGCTGAGTTTCTCGCCGGATCTTCTAAGCGAGTCGCTATTCCGATCCGGTAGTAGATTCATTCGCGAAGCAGCTGCTCTTGAGATCTTAGATCTCCTTCGGAGGTGCTCGGGCAGCTGTTAGCAAATCCCACCCCTCCTGGCTGAGCCTTTGCTCGCCCACCTGTCCTGATGAAACTGGAAAGGCCTCAGGGCCACCAGTAGTACTTCAATCATAAAAAAAAAAGTATACTAAGGCACTGCTCTTGCTAGAGGCAGTGTTGACAACCTATCTCAGGGTGAACCTCGTGAGCACGGCTGCCAGTCGAAGGTGAAACCAGAAGCTACTGGCAGATGTGTTGGCACGGTTATAATTGTATACATGAGTTAATGAAGGGATATGACACAATTTATTCATTTTGAGTAAACGGGCAAAAAACTTTTGTTACTTGTACTTTTTCTTCGTACCTAACTTCTTCATCACATGCAATGTCTAAAAATAGCCTTTAAACCCAGAGTTTTAAGGTCTAATATGGTTTATAGGCACAGAACACCTCGTTCAATGTAAAAACTTAAAAATCTTAAAAATTGTACTTAACCCCTTCATCCATTCATGTCTTCAATTGCAATCGTCAAGTCGGGACGTATCCCTGGGCGCCATTACGTCACTTACCTTTTGTTTCTTTCTTACCTAAGCTGATAGCTCCTTAACGTATAGGTGGGCTCACGGGGCTCAAACTGGGAGTGTTGCTAACTCAGAGAAACTCAGTAGGCTGTGTCTGTGGGTTAATTTACTCATAGAGCCCTTCGTCGCAAGCGACGGGTTCGACGAGGACGGTGACCGGTGCTTGTGGTACCTAAAAGCACCGTTAGTGGATCGGGAGGATCCGAAATGATAACTGATCGAGGCGAGTGTGCAGCACGCGGAGGCGGTAGTGTGCGCGGTGCGCGCGGCGGGCGCGGGCGCGGTGTGGTCCCGGGGTGCGTGGTCGGGGCGCGGCACGGGTGCCGTGTGCCGCGTGTCCGTGTCGCCGGCGTGGCGGCCCGCGCCCGCGGACCACGCCGCCGCGCTGCCGCTGTCCCACCGCCTGGCGCTCAAACTGGAGGGCGTCATACTGCCTGCGCGCCCGCTCGCGTGAGTCCCCGCATATCTACATAAGGGGTGCGTTCCACTAAGCGTTCACAACAATCACGCTCACGACCGCAATTTTTCCCGTTCCACTTGCTTGTGAGCGTTACTGTAGTAAACTCAAATGGAATGGATTATAGAGCGTTTTGAGCGTGGAGGTAAATAATACAAACGGCGAGTTAATAAAAAGAGCTAAGAGGTTAGGTTATAATCTGTAAGCCTTGAAAATAAACTTAATTAATTATTGTTTAAATCGATTTATATTGAAAAAAATTATAATTGAATTTTTGATATTTAATATTAGTGGTGTATTTAATTAATTTACGTTCAAATGTAATTAAAATGTCTTTTGCGGCGGCACTTGGATATTTGGTAAGAGGTCGCAATAATGCTCCAGATTACTATCTTATCTTTCCGCATGAAATAACGTAAGGTTGCCATTTTTGATGCTTTGAGTTTTGAAAACGCCGCTAATTTTCTCAACGACCCACCTTTTTAGATGGGTCGTCGTGAACTTCGCGTGAGCGTAAGTCATGACGTCATAAGTGACGTTTTCGCGGCGACCACAACGACCGCGATCGTTATGGTGGAACGAAGAGCATTTTGATCGTTGTGAACGCTTATAACGCACCCATAAACACAAGTGGGGGGGGGGATCCTGAACGTAAACATACAGATAAAATATGTAACTAACTGTACGACTTGTTCCCGCGTTTAGTAAATCGTCACTGTCAAACCAAAATCTGCTATGTACAAAAACTATTTTGAATTAACGAGTAATGGCATTTTCGTATAAAATTTTATATGAAGGTGAATTATTAAGAACTATATGAAATGAAAGCTATCGACACATAACGGTTTTTTTTATACGGTAGATAGGGCCGTGAACTATACGAAAAGTTCAAAAAGTAAAAATCTCTAAAAGTTCACATAGCAGATTTTGGTTTGACAACGACGATATGTCACATGTTCGTTCACGCGTTTAGAACACTCACAGTAATGTAGTGACATTAACAAATAATTCAATGTTAACAATAATGCGAGAATAAATAGTAAAAATGGTTTCAATTATGTCAACGTCTAGCAAAAACCACAGGCAATCCTAGGAGCAGGCGGCTTGCAGCGTATTTATTTATTTATCTGTCTGTTTGTTTGCTTGCTGACACCCCCGAAACTACTGAACGTGTTTGCTTTTTTTTATTACCCCTGTAGGAAGACGAATTTACTGGTGGTAGAACGTCTTGTGAGTTCGCGCGGGTAGGTACCACCACCCTGCCTATTTCTGCAGTGAAGCAGTAATGCGTTTCGGTATGAAGGGTAGAGCAGCCATTGTAACCATGCTGAGACCTTTGAACTTATATCTCAAGGTGGGTGGCTCATTTACATAGTAGATACCTATGGGCTTCGGTAACCACTTAACACCAGGTGAGCTGTGCGCTCATCCACCCATCTAAAATTTTACTCCATTCAAATAGCTGAAAAAGTTTTTATGCCGTGCTTTTTTTCCAAAATTTAAACATTAAATGGTTCTCCTGTAAAGTTGCAAGAATGTCCCTTAAACCAAATAGCTGTTTACCCGTCGATATGTATCTCACAGCAAACGCCAGCAGCAGCGGCAAGTTAAAGGTGTCCAAATCACGGTGACCGCCACCCAGCATCCGAGGACCAACGAGAAGGTACTGATTACATTGTTATACCACGAATTAATTCCTAAGGTCCACTCGGATAGAGGCTCTACTGAGGTCTTCGAGCATTGTAGATCTCCTAAGGTCTCAGCCATAATTACAATATCGTCGACAACCCGAAGGGGAGTTGTATGTTGATGCCTAGCCCGTTCCAGTCCAGAACTTTGAAAGCATCCTCCAATGCGGCGGTAAATGGCTTCGGAGAAATAACATCTCTCTGCCTCTCCGCTGCAGAAGGATGGGTTCCAATGCCCGGTCCTGTAATCGAACTGACATAGTAGCGTTTTCATACAAACACTTCAACACTTCGATATACCGATAATCAATTTGGCACCGTTGGAGAGACTGCAACGCGACCCAGGTCTTAATCGAATCAAAGGCTTTCTCGTAGTCCACAAATGCTAAGCGTAGCGTGGATCCGGTCATCGTTCTCGTTGAACCCGTCGCTTGCGACGAAGGGCTCGACGAGTAAATTAACCCACAGACACAGCCCACTGAGTTTCTCGCCGGATCTTCTGTGGGTCGCGTTTCCGATCCGGTGGTATATTCTGCGAAGCACGGCTCTTGCTAAGGTTCGTGCTAGCAACAATGTCAGGTTTGAGCCCCGTGAGCTCACCTACTAGCCCAGTGACGCTGATATGGTCTCTCAAGACCATCAGCTTAGGTATGAAAAAAAGCGTGGATAGGTCTCCCACAAGCTGGACCGAGGAGCTATTGAGGTTCTCGGGGTTCCGTTGGAAGCAAGCAGGGCATAACCAGTCGTTGTGGTGAGGCTTGGTGGAGGCCTCTGTCCAGCAGTGGACGTCTGTGGGCTGATAGTAGTAATTCCTAAGGAAGTGTATGTATTACGGTTCAGCTTACTGGGACGCGCTTTGTGCCTTCATGAAGAGGTACTGTTACGAGGTGGATCCAGGAGCTCTTTAAAAAGAATAGGAAACTGTGACTGACACTCAATTTATTTTATAAAAGAAATAGTACAAACGATGTGTGTTTCCGCTACTCGAGCTAATTAATTCTGTTCTGCGGCGTTTTAAGAATAAATCGTCTTTATATAATGACGATGCATTCAGGAATGTCTTAGTCTGCATTATTATTGAGGGGCATATTAGGTAACAGTACCACCGTACTGCCCATTTCTATCGTGAAGCAGTTGAGACTTCGAGCTCACGTCTCCGGCGCCTCCCCCCGCACCTCGCTTCCGTCCCCTCACCATCCCCGTCGTCCGCAGACGGTGGAGCTAACCAACGTGCCGCCGGTGCTGACCGCGGTGCAGACGGTCGCACCCGTCCGGGACTTCTTCTCCGCCCAGCAGCTGGTCAGCGTGCCCAGCCCGGGACTGTACACGGTGGCCGTGGAGTCGGCCTTCGTGGACGAGCGCGGCCAGCTGTGGAACACCGGCCCCAGGACTTCGATTGTCATCAAGGTAAATGAATGACGCGTAGGAACTGAACGAGACTTCAGAAAAGTTGCTGTTTTTAATATAGTGTTTATTTGAGGGAGAAAGCTCCGTCTGTTCTCAAGGATATTGTAAAAGACGACCTAAGGATCCGCCTGAGAATGTATAACACAAGTGTGGTATACTGAGACCTTAGAACTTATATCTTAAGGTGGGTGGCGCATTTACGTTATAGATGTCTATGGGCTCCAGTAACCACTTAACATCAGGTGGGCTGTGAGCTCGTCGGCCCATCTAAGCAATAAAAAAAAATTACTGGAGGTATTCTAGTGGATATTTTTTACAGTAGCAAAATGCGTTCCAGTTTGAAGGGTGGGGCAGCGGTTGTACTGTAGAACTGAGACTTGGTATAACGGTAGGCAGCTGCTTGGTTCTGCCCCTGGCGTTGCTGAAGTCTATGGGCGACGGTAATCACTCACCATTAGGTGGGCAGTACGCTCGCCTACAAGGGTAATAAAAATGTACGTAGACTAATTAAATCGAACTGTTTCCAGGCTCACGACGATCCGAGTCCGAAGGTGTCCAATTCGCACAACAGCAGAGGAAGGTTTTGATCCTGAGATTTTGCTTATGTTCTTTTAACAATATCACGATAAGGAAAGTTAATATTAATAAAGGCGATTAAAACTTTGTATGGTTTTATTTAATTGATTTGTCAATAGACATCACAAGAGCACAGAGTGCCATACCTATCCTCTATTCCTCCTCCCCAGGAGCGTTAAACTTTTAATTAAGTCGCATTAGAAGTTTCACTTCAATAAAACATTGATAAAAACGAAGCCTCGATCTAGAGCGGCGACAACAATGAGCAGTGCTCTCGATCCAGACCTGACACTGATTACACTATCGCAGTGGAATGACCAAAAATTGCGACGCATTGCCGATAACGGCGGCGGTGAGTGCGCGGCGCCCCGCACGCCACAGTGCGCGCCCGGCCGTCGCCGCCACGAAATGTTACCGATTTTCATTTTACTATACGTCTCATCCGCCAATTCCCTCTGCGATGGCACGTGCTTCTGTAACTATAAACACGCAGATCAAGACTACATGGGCGAAACAGTCGACTGCTCCCACAGAAACGTGGACGCTAAGGTCAATTTAACGTTACCCAAAACGATATATTCATTAGATTTGTCATACAATAATATAAAATCGATAGATTCATCAATTATATTCGATTCATCAACTATGGTCGAGCTGTATCTGAATCGCAATCATATCGTCGATCTAAACTGTTCCTTGGCGTTACCTTCGTTGAAGAAATTGGACTTAAGCGATAATTCAATTAGCAAAATCGACGGACATGTTTTCGATAAAATTAAGAATCTGGAATATTTAAATTTGGCCAACAACAAATTTACGTCTCTTGATAAATTGACTTTTCATCGATTGACGAATTTGAAGGAAATCGTTTTAGACAACAACGACATAGGCGAGGAGCTACGACGAGTTAATTTGTTCGACAGAAGCGGCTTGGGTTTGACCGCGAAGATCAGGTCGCTCAGCATTCGCGGCGTGAAGTTAAATCGAGTGCCAAACAACTTCTTTGTCGACGCCTACGATCTTAGAAAACTCGTTATATCAAACAACAATATAACTGACGTTTTCGAATTTCCATTCACTTTAGAGTACTTAGATATCTCAGATAACCCCATTGAAATTATATCCAGTGAAGACTTCGCAGATCTAGCCGGATTGAAAGTACTCAAACTCAATAATTTGAAAATTACCGAAATATCCGGCTACATGTTCGAACCATTACATTCTTTGACGTCTTTAGAGCTGGAACGGAACATGAATCTGACGAAATTCGATGCGTTTGCTTTCGGTAAAGAAGTCCTAGAAGACGCCGACTATTTCAATTTGGAAGAGTTGTCCGTGCGAGGGTCGAGATTAACCACACTGGACAAGAGATTGATGGAGCCATTTGGAAGACTCATAAAGCTAGACTTACAAGGAAACACTTGGTCGTGTGACTGTAAATTATATTGGATCAAACAATTGCAAATACCTGAAGAATACAGAGACCATGTGAGGTGAGTTGGACACACAGAACAAGGAGGATGTCAGGGAACAGTTTTTTTTTATTGCCCTTGCAGGCTTACGAGCCCACATGATGGTGAGTGGTTACCGTCGCCCATGGTCGCCAGCAATACCGGAGGCAGAGCCAAGCTGCTGCCTACCGTTAAGTACTCTCCACAAGCCCCGTTTGAAGAAGGACATGTCATGTCGCTCGGGAAACACCATGAAGTTTGCGTTAAATTAAATTATATTGCGTCAGAGTCCATAGAAATTACAATCTGAATGACCCAAATAACATTGAGACATGGCATCCAAATTTAACTGTTTGCATATCGGCATTCTCGTCCTTCAAGCTATAATGTTCGGGGCAGACAAATATTAATGGGACCATACAAAAAAGCCGTATGCACCCACAACACAAAAAAAAACTGCAGAGTTAGAAAAATAAAGCAAAGAAAGTCTACCTTCCGCGGTTAATAGAGAAATACTAGTATAGAAGTATACGCGGGATCACGACACGCCCCGTCGCCATTGAGACTTCGTGTTTACACTCAAATATATTATAGACTAGCTGTGCCCGCCACTTCGTCCGCGTGGAATTTAACAAAACAATATTTTATTTGAATATAATTTCAGATTTTTTCTAAGATGTAAGTAGCCTAAATTACTCCTTATTACATCAGCTACCTGCCAATAGAAGTCCCATCAAAATCGGTTGAGCCATTTCAGAGATTAGCCGAAACAAACAGACAGACAAAAATTATAAAAAATGTTAGTTTGGTGTATGTGCCGTATTTAAATTCATATGCATGTAGTAAAAAGCGGTTATTTCAATATTACAAACAGACATTCCAATTTATTTATATTATGTATAGATGGCGACATAATACTATTCCAACTCTTTGTATTTAATAAACATAATAATATATAGTACATCTTTGCAATGGCCCCTGAGTCGTTATCAGCCGTCCTTATCAATACATCGCTGATTCACACAACGTAAATATACTGATTATTAATTTCTGAAGTCCTTCAAGTCACTCGTCATCAATAATCATGTATTAAATAGATTATTGATAAAATTGTTCCGTTGTACGTGTGATCTGTTGGAATTAAACAATTATTTTCATGGATGGAACAGATTTTTGAAGCTATATACTTAGTCTGGCCATAAATACTGTTACAACTAAAAATAAACAAAATTTTACATTTGAATTTGGAATCTGTCATTTTTATATGGTTGCTCATTGAGTTTTCGCATTTTGGCGCCAATACATTGTACAATATTTTGCGATATTAAAATGGAGTGGGGTGATAAAGAGAACCAATCGCTGTGATTGCATTACACAATGTAGGTATTTTTTTTATGATTGATGGAGTACTGGTGGCCCGGAGGCCTTTCCAGTTTCACCAGGACAGGTGGGCGAGCAAAGGCTCAGCCAGGAGGGGTGGGATTTGCTAACAGCTACCCGAGCGCCTCCGAAGGAGACCTAACGGCTCAAGAGTAGCTGCTTCGCGAATGAATCTACTACCGGATCGGAATCGCGACCTGCTGAGAAGATCCGGCGAGAAACTCAGCGAGCTAATTCATGGGTTAGGTTGCACGGCGAACTCATTGTCGAGTTCGACGAGTACGGTTACCGAGGACCCTAAGCCTGCTCCTAGTGTTAGAGCTGAAGGCGTCTAATGCAAAGGTTATTGGATCTGATGGATCCGTAAGGACGTGTCTAGGGCGTCGACGGTGACTGGCACCTGCGTGATCAGGATTCGGGGAGTAGTCAGCGGCGGCAACGATAAGGCGATTATCATGACGCATAGCCTTATCGAAGTACCGTTCCGACGCTGACTTCATGTATTTCTGGATAGATTCGAGGCCCAGGTCGTCGTGTAGGTCAACGTTCCTCACGAACCACGGAGCTCCGACGGCTAACCTGCAAAAGCGGGATTGTAGAGATTGGAGGGTGTCTATGTGTGTGCGGGCCGCGTGAGCGAACACCACACTCGCGTAAGTCATGACGGGCCTTATGCAAGTTTTGTAAAGTGTCACCTTGTTCCGAAGGGACATTTTACTCCGCTTACAGATCATGGGGTAGAGTCTACCGAGAATAAACGCGGCACGGTCACGGACTGATTTTATATGCGGGCGGAATGTCATCGATGCATCCAGGGTAACGCCCAGGTACTTGACCTTCCTGGCCCAGGGTATGGGTTGTCTAAAGAGAGTAATCGGGGTTGACATAATGTAGGTATGGAGCCAAATGCAATTTTTAAAACTCTCCATACGCTTGGTATTAGTAAAATGCTTGTGTACCGTGATATTAATAGGTGCAATGAGACCTTCTCTGTTTGTGACAGAAAAAGATCTGGCCGTCCACGTAGTGTTCGTACGAAAAAGGTAAAAAAAGCAGTAAGGGAAAGAATTCGAAGAAATCCTGTCCGAAAGCAAAAGATTTATTATCTCGGGAGATGAATATAGCACCTAGAACCATGTCGCGTATTTTAAAAGATGACTTAGGACTTGCAGCTTATAAGAGACGTACTGGTCATTTCTTAACTGATAATTTAAAAGAGAATAGGGTGGTAAAATCGAAACAACTACTGAAGCGGTACGCAAAGGGAGGTTATAGAAAAATTTTGTTTACAGATGAGAATTTTTTTAGAATTGAGTAACATTTTAACAAACAACATGACCATATTTATGCTCAAAGCTCTAAGGAAGCTTCTCAGTTAGTCGACAGAGTGCAACGTGGGCACTATCCGACTTTAGTGATGGTTTGGTGGGGTATTAGCTATGAAGGAGTGACTGAGCCATACTTTTGTGAAAAAGGTATCAAAACATCGGCACAAGTTGAAAAGGTAGTGAAGCCCCTTAACAACACCATGTTCAATAATCAAGAATGGTCCTTCCAGCAAGACTTGGCGCCAGGTCATAAAGCTCGGTCTACGCAGTCTTGGTTGGAAACGAACGTTTCGGACTTCATCAGAGCTGAAGACTGGCCGTCCTCTAGTCCCGATCTTAATCCGCTAGATTATGATTTATGGTCAGTTTTAGAGAGTACGGCTTGCTCTAAACGCCATGATAATTTGGAGTTCCTAAAACAATCAGTACGATTGGCAGTGAAATATTTTCCCATGGAAAGAGTGCGTGCTTCTATTGATAATCGGCCTCAACGTTTAAAGGACTGTATTGCAGCCAATGGAGACCACTTCGAATAAGCTTTTTATACTTTAAATTGTTTTATATTTATGTATTAAACTAACACACTGTAAAAGTAATAAAATGTTATTTGCAATAGAATTTTTTTTTCCTTTGTCTCAGTATTTATGGCAAGACTAGGTATATTTGTGATTAATCACGGTGGCAAGGGCTTAGCTCTGCCCTGGCATTGCTGACGTCCATGGGCGATGTTAACCACTCACCAGCGATGGGTGGCGGTATGCTCGTCTGCCTTACAAGGACAATAAAAAAATCACGTGACCTCTTATTTGAAATCTGCTTCTTTCAATGCTAAAAGCGTGCTATTTTCGCGTTTTCAGATGTTTCACACCGAAGTCTCTTCACAACGCAAGGGCATTGGAACTTGACGCCAAATACTTTTCGTGTAAAATAGGAAAAGGCCGTGTTGGCGGCGTCGTAGCCGTGGTCACATTCTGCGTCATATTGGCTATTATAGCGCTTTGGATATTCATATACTTGCCGAGGTCACAAAGCAGAGGGAATGCCATAAGGCAGATCCATGTTTCTACAGCTGCGTACAGTATTCTGCCGGGAACTATGCCGATAGGAACCATTCCCATGCACGACTTCGGTAGTCGCTAATTTATCTAAATTGATTCTACTTTTGTGATTACGAAACATTATTTAAGCGTATGATGATATTCATCTGTGATTATGATAAATTAAATTCGTTGTGATTTAGTTGATAAATTATGATTATTTAAGATAAGATTCGGATGAGATTTTTTTCAATTTGCATCCATCTTAAAGTCGTCGTGATCTTATAGATGGCACGTCCTGTGCACTCGTGTCGATTGATGCGACTGTGCCGATTTTCGAATCCGGCACAGTCGCCAATTTTTGTAATGAAATATGTACGTACTTAACAAATGTTAACGAATGAATTCCCCTATGAAAATTTTATAAATCGCTAATACTGGCGGTAGGACGTCTTGTGAGTCCGCACGGGTAGGTACCACCACCCTGCCTATTTCTGCCGTAAAGCAGTAATGCATTTCGGTTTGAAAGGTGGGGTAGCCGTTGTACTGTAAAACTGAGTATTAGAACTCATGCCTAAATGTAGGTGGCGGCGTTTAGGCTGTTTTTTTCAATGGACTCCGTTAACCACTTAACACATGATGGATCGTAAGATCGTCCACCCATTTATACATTTAAAAAAATCACGTATTCGATACGGTCATCTTTACTGTAAATAAATATTGACCATTTGATATAGTAATTGTTTTTTTTCGGAGTAATTCAATATTAAAATAATAATGCCAATGCAAAAAAGATATCAACTGAGAGTTTCTCCTCGCAACATTTTTATATTAATAGATTCTTCAACTTGAAGACTTCAAGAATTTTTTTACATCAAACTACATAGTTACATTGTGTGGATAATTAAGTCTGTTGATTAAAATATTATTAAAGTTTTATGTATTATTAAATATTATTTAAGTGTTATTAATATTAATAAGGTTCTTTAGTATTTCAAAACCTATAAAATAAAAATAAAACAAAGAAAAATTCACTTCAAATTGTATATTATTTAAAAAATACAAATATTCATTACAAAATTGTGCATTATTTAGTCACTAGTGGCTGCGTTTTTGTGTTGGTCCGCTGGGGACCAAAACATTCCGCAACTGGCCTCTCTTGTCACATCACTACAGGGCAGCCAATGTATTATAACATCAGACGACAAGCTTTACTATAGTCCAATTGGCTGTTTTTTATTGATTACATTTATTTTTCTTCTGCAATAAACATAAAAAATGTCCCTAGAACAATTTTCTTTTCCTCATATCTCGTTTTTCTAAATCACTATAATTTCAAACGTACTGGATATATTTAAATGTTCCTTAACCAAAATTGTCTAAAATCACCGCTATTGTATTAAAAAAATGTTTAAGTTACCTTTAAACTCTCATAAAAATATTAAAAGAATGTTGTAATGTACATACACAAAAACGTGGCTACATAGATAAAAATTGTATTCAGATTGTAACAACATGTTATTTATTACCCAATATGACTACGTAATTAAAACTTATGACGATACGTTGTCTCTAAATAATAATCTACCACTTCTATATTTAACGAAGCGAACAGTCTTAGAGAAGGACACGGTTGATATAATCCACGTCCAAATATAATAATGATTCTTGCTCTTGCCACACAATGCTTTTAGATTATTTATCATGCACACTACTGTGATGTTTCTATTATAACAATGATTTAATACAAGACGCATATCTTAAGTCCGTGTAAACGCTTCAAAGTGTACAAATAAATTTCGATTATATATTAATATGCTTAAGTAATCTAGATTTATTCTGAAAAGATTATGAGCTGATTTTTAAATCTTCAGTGTGCTTAGTGCGAGTTTTTTAACGTTCTCGACAGCGTAAAAGTTAACTCAAATTTGTATGGAGTTGGAACGTTTGCCTACGTTTTCCGCTAGGGGCGCTGTCCCAACTCCATACAAATTAGAGTTAACTTTTACGCTATCGAGAACGTTCAAAACTCGCACTAAGTACGCAGATTAAGTGACTCAACATTAAAGCGAAAACATATAATTGTTTTATACATTACATTCATTAGTACATTAATGTCATTTCGAGTATTAATTAATATACTGCAATATTTATTTTTGAATTTTATTTTCCAAACAATTAAAATTCATGTTAATTGTTTATAAAATGTTTGTAGAATTTCCCTTAAAACTAGAAGCAGGCACAAGCGTTGATAAAAAACACCGAACAACATAGCTCGATAGCCAGGGACGCACTCTATGAAAAATATTCAAAAATTATCTATGAACTTTCTCATTAAAGTTTCTAAGGTACTTTAGCTCATAACTTAATTAACTACAGAGCAATGGGCTAAAATCTTTCGTGACTGTTACCATTAGATATATACGTGTACTCTCATTATACAAACGTGAATAAAACCTTTAATTACTCGACCAATTCGAAGACTAAGTTACGGCCCTGGCTTCAAATTTACCGTACTAAGGGTATTTCCACAATTATCAGTTTTCAATAAAAAAAACTTTACAAAGATTTTATCATTTTTTTACTAGTCACACATTTTTAAACTAATAATTTTCTACTTATATCCATTGATAGTTAAATCCATTGATCTAATAATGTTTTTCAAAATTAAAATCAAATCAATACCTACGTAATGACGTATTATTTAACATACTGGTGAGGTTTAAGTCAAAAAAAACTTTTGTTGTATTCTTCTAATCGAAAAATAATCCTTTTCTTATCTAATTCAAATCCATTAAGATCAAAATAAATGCGATATGACCCAAATTAAAAATCTACGGTTTGTTGAAAACAACTATGTTTTAATATCTAAATACACTATCGCATACTTCTCAAACGAAGTCTAATTATTAAATGCGAAATTAAACCTTTTAAAACATTAAAAAATTCTATCTACTCAGTAATCCTACATAACAAAAAAAATTGAACATTTTCACATAATCTCGTTTTCTCATAATCAATATGAAAACTTACCTAGCTAATTACTAAAGCTGAATATAAACTATCAAATACCTATCTTATAAAATGCCGGAACCTTAAGATATGTTAATAATATCATAATATAATAATAACTCAAACAGTCTTTGGTCATAATTGCGACGTACATAATACATATCTCTTCATAAAACTGTTTTTCCTAAACACATCAAAAATTTTATAATTTTAATCCCTAATAACATCGTTAGTGTCATTCTCGCGAACAAGTTTGAGAGATGTTATGAGATATTCAATTCGATGGCTATTTTATGATAAAGATGGAATAAACTTTATTTTCCACAGACTAAAGATTTTTCATCGAAGTGACGCCGCGTCTATACCTTTTATCGTAAGTAATCTACGTATTAAAAGCTACAGATAAAATGCAGTCTTGACAGGTGTCATGGTTGACACATATCATGGACGACGATACATAACGATGCAGAAGCACAGAATCGATACAATCGTCAAATTAACCTTAAAACTACCCTTAGTAACCTAAATTTCTGGCAACAAAAATTATTCAGTGTTACCCACTTAAAAATTCATTACTTGAGTATGATAAATTTCAGGCAATAAAATCCCCTAAATGAGCCTTCGATCCAGATCGCAGCATAAAAAGTCGCTTCATTCCGACTATTGCTGTAAAGTTTAGCTAACTTAGATATGTATTCAATAGAAAACATACATACTAATTAAAATAAAATACTTGATATTACCTAAAGTTGTCTACTCTAAGATATTTAATAAATCTAAAATTATATGACACTTAACGGACAATTATTTATCATAAATGCAATGTAGTCTTTTTTTTATTTAATTACAATTCCCTTATTGTTAAATACATGGAAATCGGGTATACTTTATATGAACATAATCCATCGTTAAAACACATTTACGATTTGATCTCTGCACATTCAACTATCTATTTCAGATGTTCGAATTACACACTACAGCCTGTGATTACAAATTAATACGTGAATGTGTTTGTAACTTTGAAAATGTTTTATTAATTAACAAGTTAAGCAAAGCAAACTTAATGAACAAGTTCCCATTTCAGTCAGCTGTAGTGCGGACTACGGTACAAACTAGGCTCAAAATATTTCATCCATAAAATATTCAATAAAATATGAAACTAATTAATTTCAATCATGTTTATTTGAGAGCGAAATAATTTGAAATGATTGAAATAGGAAACCATTTTTTTTTCTTTGCACAATTTTCAACCAAACAAAAACCAAAATAATCCCATAACTTCACAAATTACTCTGCTGAGATTCACAAAAATAAATAATAATAAAAATTGCACATAAAATATAGTTAAATAATTTACCTAAATACACTTCAATTTAATTAAAGCGAAAAACGATGTGTTCATTTATGCAAAAATAAAAGGCATAATTCAAAGTTGCCATCACTAAAAAAGTGAACACTGGGGTTTAAAAAAAAACATAGTAAATCAGAGCTGCCGGTATTATCGGCATATCGTATCTTTCAAATGATAAAACAATTTCCAACATCCAAAAAATAAGTTTGGGTCCATCTTTTGCAAAAAATTACAATTATAAGTGTATGGTTTAAATATGATAATTTAAAGCATGATTTCAAATAAAAAAATTAAAATACAAAATAAATCATTAACCTATTAAACATCAAAATCGATGACAATTTGATATTTTCAATTTTAGAAGACCTAATGAATTTCGGACTTTAGATTTGAAATCGTTTTGCTGAAGTGGGAGGTGGTAACATTTTGTACAGAATCAACTTTACTAAATTAACTATTTGCTTCATATAAGAATATACCTTCATAAAGGTATATGTTTAATTCTACTACTGTTTAAATCTTACTAGTGGGCTTTCAACAAATTAACTACTAATACCTAAATTATTCTAATAGCTGCCACTCGTCTAACCTAAGTCGAAGCAACATCAGGCACTTAACTTGTCAAGTTGTATAGAAAAACTTGTAGAGAGCTCATAAAATCGCTATTAAAGAAGGAATGTCTGGACAGTCTTTTTAATGAAATACTTTTGTAACTAATACAGAATTCTGAATACTAGATACTTTTATGTATTTAACGTGTGGAAAGCAGAAGTAAATAACACAGTCTCTGTGTATTAAAAAGTGTTCGTCGAATAACGACCAACTAGGGTGGCGCCACCGTAGCGTGTGGTGTGATTTCTAAGTAGCGTCAAAATTTATTATACCAAAATATTTTCAGCTTAACGCGCTTCACTCCGTTTATGACAGCAACATTCAAATCACACGCCACTGGCAACACCGGTGGCGCCTTTGGTGGGTTTTGAAATGCTAATTTGTTGCTTACGATTGGACTTTTTAATGTGTCCATCATAAAACATAATTCTCGTTATCTCTACTCTCCTAATTTGACGTAATTTCTCGACCTTTTGGCTAAGATCAAAATGTAGAAATAAATGTAGGTATAATTTCAGCTGCATTTAACTAATGTCAAAATGACATTGACAATCACTCAGAGCATGTCATGTGCCTGAAAGGCCAAGACATCGAGCGTCATACCAGCCTCAGCCCGTCTCTAGCGTCGTACTCCTCCTGTCAAACTGACGTCTCCGAATTGAGCCTCAGCACGAACCTGTTGCTCTTCGGGTCAACGACTTCCTCAGACAAGCTGAATTTAGGTAGCTGTTTTATAGAACATATTAATGAAACGTCACCTTGACGGAGTTGGAAGTCGATGTTGTGGGCAAGAGGTCGCGCTAACAGCTCGTCGGAGATGAGCGACCAGCGCTGCAAAGGACGAGTCTCGTGGTCGGCAGCCAGGACCGGGCCTTCCACTAGGAATGGCTCGAGGAAAGCACGAGGTGACGCATCCTGGGATAAGCAGCGAGCTAGATGGGCTAAGACCTGTGGATTTGAAACTTGTTGATTGACATGAAAACACTGAAAATTATTAGAAAGCTTGTTGGAAAAACTTAACATTAACATGCTGTGGTGCTATTCAGAGGCCGTTACCGATTTAATTTAAATAATTATGTACCAATCACATGTAATTTCAAGGACCGCGCGCGGTGATATAATGCAAATAAAATTACTCTCATTTGGCATGAGTTAGTGTTATCTTGCCAATTATTACAATTGCCAGTTATCCAATAAGATGTATTTAAAAAATATAGTATGTACTAACCGAGTCAGCAGTGTGTCTGGGCTGTTGCCTGGTGGCCCGGAGATACTTCTGCAGTGCCCGAGCTAGGGAAGGAAATACGGCCTGTGCAGCCTCGCGGGGACCCAGCGCTCCCCCTGAGAACATATCATCCGTCCATATTATTATCAGTGTTATGGCTGTGGCTCTTCCACCTCCACTCCACTTTCGCTTGAAACCCAGTGGTGAAGTTTATTTTGAAATTAAAATAAGACTGTTCAATGACATCTGAATTGAAATAAATTATTTGGAATTTGAGTTCGAAACCTTGGACACGCTGATATTTCAAAATGGAGAATTCTATATAGAGAATGGATGGAGAAACATTAGAAGGGGCTCGGTGTCCATAAAATTGAATATGAAGTTAATAATTAGCCTACAACAGTTTTGGCTAGCATTTTATAAAACCTATACTCACCATTGGCAGCAGACAATCTGACTCTTCGGACGTGTGCAAAAGCATCATCCGCAGCCGCCAACAATCTGGCACGTCGCTTCCTGACTCGTCTCTCTCGTTCTGCCTCTTCATGGTAGCGCTCGTTGTGCGCGGAGACCGACTCCCGACGCCGACCACTCCCGCTTCCGGCACAAGAACCGGCTGTCGATCTGTAATTTAGGGACACTAGTTTAATTTACCAGATAAGCAGACATGTCCCATGGTTTAGCCAGTGTTAAATTTGCAACTCAAAAATAATTCATTTCAATATTAGTTTTTTCAGGAATCAAGAGTTGCTTGTTGTACTCTCTCATCCATATTCCTCTCATACATTCAAATTTTAAATGAATTGATATGTAAAATAACAAACCATTCATTGACTTTAGTGACTTCAGATACTTTTATGGGCTCCAGTAATTGCTAAAATAATGATGACGAACTTGTCAGTCAATAAATTTACAACAAGTGATTTTATTAATAATACAAACCTTGTTTGTCCTGCCGCATTTGTGTTAGATCCATCGACATCATAAAATTTAATACTGGATTGTGCCTTTCTCTGACTCTTCGATATTGGTATCTTCTCCAGATATGGGTTATATATCGGAAACTCGGTATAATACCTCTGTAATACCCATACGGCAGCTCTTTGGATGCTTAATTGGCCTATTGCATATGATCTACTCTCTCCATCAGGACTTCTGACAATTTTAATATAATAATTCGGCTCTAAATGTCTTATTTCTATCAAGATTACTGCTACATAATGTATGAAAAGTAATGTATCTGCAAAACTCGATACATATGTAACAAGAGCTTTGTAATCTGTTGCATCTTCTCCTAATGCTATTGCTTTCGTTGCCTCCGTTATCTGAACAATGTAGAAGAGCCAGTAAGAAAATGTGCATACTGCTATCATCACTAGAGTTACAGCTCGAAAAACGAATATTCTTGGTAAAATGGCATTCCGTGGCCTAAGGAATGCTGCCCATACTCCTATAGCTAATAATACAAGTTTAAATGCCAGTGACAAAAGAACACCTTTGCATTCCGCTGTGCAGGCTAGCAACTCCATTTGTTGACTGGGTTGCAAGATGTTATCACTCAATCCCGGAAAGAAACCTATTTTTGGTAAAACTACCATTGTTAGTGGACTGATGAAGGCCACAAATGTCAATCCCAAAGCCAAAGTTGTCCCAAAGTATCTTGAGCAGACAAAACCTAATCCACCATCTGACTCCATAGCCCAATTACTGACATCTTCCATAGATTGAGAACCTTCAGATGTGTTGCCAGTTACAGCAGTTGTATTTTCTCCCCAGTTCTCATCTTGTGGGAGAATCTGAACTTCTATTACCTCCTGGCCATCTCTACCTGTTTCAGGGTTTATGTTGATACTTGTTTGAAATGGTGCCATTATGTTGTCACCGCTTTCTTTCCGTTGTGATTTTGTACTCCTAAAAAGATGAGCAATTTATTTCTATGCACATATTTTTGATATATTATGATTAATTTAACTTCAGTAATATTTAATGCATCGAAATGTCGGGATGCAATATATATTTTTAACAGAGATGGGCAACAAAGCTAACAGATCATTTGTTTGATATTTCCCCTTAGACAATGGAGCTTACAATGAAAATGTAAGTACCTACTTTGAAACAAAGCTTCATGCAGTGATTTAGTTTTTTTTATGATTTTTCAATAGTGGTTCCATCATTTGTTAACGGACTTCAGACAGTTTTAGTAAATATTAACACTGAATGACTACAATAAGTTTACAAATAGTAAGTTTTGTAAGATAATGTGTGTGTATTTATATATTAGGAGAGACCTAGTTTAGTTTTTGTTAAGTTTCTGGGATAAAATTAAATTGAAACGTTAATTTCTAAATTAATTTCTAAATAATGTAATGTCTACATGCTGAAAGACTCATTGACATTTAAACTTTTTTCTACCATGGTCTAGTGGTTACCATCGCTCATTGAGATCGGTAATAACAAGAATACAGTCTATATACAGGTGACCATCAAGTTTGCTTTTCATCAATACCATTCACAATAAAAGTGAGAAGACATATACCTAGCATAATTAAATTGAAAGATATAATTATAAATTCACCTGGTGCTTCGGTGCGTGTTGTGCCTATGTCTGGAGCTGCGCCGGGATCGGCTGCTCAACTCGGACCTCACCGATTCTGTCTCCATGTCTCAAACAGCAGTTTGTATTTCATTCCCTTATCCATTACTCATTATATATCTTAACTCGAAGACCCATTACAGACAAATTCCAGCTTATAATTAATAGGTTTTAACTTTAACACGGAACCGTGCCCACAAATAGTTTTCAGTACATATTAAAATTCAAGCATTTTATATATTTTATTTATTAAATGAGGAATAGCGAACTTATTTAATAAATCCAACACTACAAAAACTATGTTTACATTGCAATGAATTTACTAAAATTAAAAAAAAAACCTACAAAATTACTTTCTGTGTTCCAGTCAGAGATTTTTGCCGTTCGAAGCTACGAAATTAAAAGAGTAGGTATCGTGTTTGAAATTGCGGTCGGGCTATTCCATGTTAACACTAATATTTTCTGACATCTATCTCTTTTATTCATAACCTCTGTAAGACTTTTAAACATAGCCGTATATTTTTTGTCAGTGCATTCGAAAACCAATATTTGCACTTAATTATAATTGAAATGTTTATTACTTTTTCTCTTCAAGTCAATAAATTTAATTTAGTTTGAATCAAATTTATCACATTTGCATGTAAAATTAGTTATACCTTTCGATTTTTTAATAAGTACAGAGCCTTACTGATCGATAATATTTTTTATGAGCCTTAGGCATTTATTTTATTGTGATATTTTGGCGCTGATTTCAAAAATGTAGCACAGGTGATTACGCAAAATGATAAATGATAAGATAACGAACCCATACCTTATAGATAACTCATTGACTACTTACTCACTAGTTTGAACATGAAGTTTTTGTTTGTACACATTTAGAAAAATGGAAAATCCAACTCTTACCGACGCCAGACAGACCGACAGGGTCGAAAACCGGACAGAAGATTTACATCTGGACAGGGTTGTCGCTTCACAGCCAGAAATTGGACCAACGCCACCTGACGGTGGTTACGGTTGGTTGATAGTTGTATCTGCGGTGATTTACCACATAACAGTGCCTGCAGTGTTAACATTGTACGGATTAATCATATTGAAGGCGATCAGAGAAGAGGGCCATGAAAAAGAAGAATTGTTGAAAATATGGGACGTAGACATAGCTCTCGTACCAGTAATTATGGTTGTCATAAGGTTACTCTTGGAGTCATGGTGTCGAGCGATCGTGAAGATATTCAACATGCCGAGGTTCATGGCGCTTGCCGGCTTATGCCTGACGGTAGCCGGCATTCTGCTCTCTAGCTACTCCACTGATGCCACAACCAATGACCACATTGTGAATATATTCTCTGGCATATTCGCAGGTAAATAACAGATGCAAAATATTATATTCATGCTATATAGACAAATTAAAATAGATATAGAATTATGACAGATGAATTATCAATATAAATAATGATTGTTGCATATTACGAGATTTATAGGTCTGACGTAAATGTTATACGCTAGTAAAATAGCACTAGGTCAGTAAAGTCTAGTGTAAATAAGTCGGGACTCATTCATTTTAGTCGGAATTCGCATCATTGTTCTTAATAATAATTATAACACATCAGAAAAAACTCAACTGTTATTTGAAAACATACTACGAATCTTTTGTACGATTAATAGTCATATTTAAACAGGTGCGGAAAGCATTTGCGAGATCTACAAACGACTGTAAATTGTTATTCGTGTGCTTTCAGGTATCGGCTGCGCATTAACGGGTCAGCAAACAGAGGTCATCATAACACACTTCTTCAGGGAAAAACTGACCATGGCTCAGAGGATAGTCCGGATGGCTCCTTCAGTAGGAAATTGCTTGATACCAATACTAGTCGGCTATCTTTGCACGGTATACACTGGCGACATTGTAGTCATGATCTACGGTGCTATTGTGATGCAAAACTGTCTGTTTTTGGCCTCATACACTCGTCCTATTTACATCGAGAAAGTTATCCGACACACTTACAATATGCTAAGAGAGGCAGTTGAAGACGAAGATGAAGTTATATTTTCTAATCAAGCTCGTGTTTCGAATGAGAGGCAACAGTCAAGACAAACGAATAACAGTTCGATTAATAACGAGCCATTACCTAGCAATGNTGTGATGCAAAACTGTCTGTTTTTGGCCTCATACACTCGTCCTATTTACATCGAGAAAGTTATCCGACACACTTACAATATGCTAAGAGAGGCAGTTGAAGACGAAGATGAAGTTATATTTTCTAATCAAGCTCGTGTTTCGAATGAGAGGCAACAGTCAAGACAAACGAATAACAGTTCGATTAATAACGAGCCATTACCTAGCAATGCGCAAGAGGACGACGGTACAGATGTTGTTGTATTCAAATCAAATAAAAACGCTAAAGAAATCATCGATCCTGTCATCCAACATAGAGAAAATATTAATCAAGCACGATTTTCTTCAGATTTCACTAGCATGGTTGAAGGTGGCAATACGAATCGATTCTCTTCCGACTTTGGAAACTCGAACAGGTTCTCAAGTAACTTTGGATCACTAGAGATAGGTGATTACGAAAGAGTAACCGGTTACCAAGAACTGGCCAGTATTGAAAACGACAGTCAGAATCCACAACCACTTTATAGGGAGACTACAGTTGAAGCAGTTCAGAATAACTTGGTTTTTGCTGTGGAAATGACCCCTGGGACGGCTAGAAGAACTGCCTCAATGAAAAAGAACTTTATAACTATCACGAACATGTTACTCGATGTGAACTTTTATTTATACGCCTTACTGCATTTGTGTACTACGTTCTCTATCATGATTTTGGGCGTCGTATTCCCGCCGTTGATATGGGAACAAAATCCGAACATGAATATTTGGTCGGTAAGTGTTTTTTTAGCTAATAAGCCGTGGCGATCTTGCACTCCCACCACCATCCGATACGGTCAAAGATCGTACACCCCACACGGTTAAAAGTTTTTACTGGTTTTACATGAGCATTCATGGAATCTATCCTATCCACTTGAAGACGTGACATCAAAGTTCCTATATTTTTTAATAATTTTGTGTGGGAAAAAAAGTACGGATGCTATCATCTTGTCCCCTAGGAAGTCTTCTCCTTTGGGCTACCGACTTCCTCGGCAACATATGAAAGGCTGTAATGTCATCTGGTAAGCCAGCTCTACACCGAAGAATGTCTATAAAACCTATTACAAAGAATTCCCCTTTGTTTGATCCGTAGTTTAGCACGCAATGTCTTATCGTTGCACCAACTACTCAACTGTTGTTTAGTTTAGCGCAGTATTTGACGATCTAACTGAGTCATTGTTTTCACGTTAAGGCCTTGCTAGGTTAAGTATCACGTTACAGGAGCAGGCATAATGGTTATTATAGATCTGCTTTATCAAGAAAATGGTACTTATTAATATTTTAAAGTACCGGTAGCGATATTGGTTTGTTTTCATTGCCGAATTAATTACGCATACTACTGTGCAACATATTTCACCATTCACTATAAAACATTATATGTAGGTATATATCTACTTAGTTTGGCCATAAATACTGCTACAATTAAAAATTAAAAAAAATCTATTGCAAATAACATTTATTACTTTTACAGTGTGTTAGTTTAATACATAAATTTAAAACAATTTAAAGTATAAAAAGCTTAGGTATTCGAAGTGGTCTCCATTGGCTGCAATACAGTCCTTTAAACATTGAGGCCAGTTATCAATAGAAGCACGCACTCTTTCCATGGGAAAATTGCTCACTGCCAATCGTACGGATTGTTTTAGGGACTCCAAATTATCATGGCTTTTAGAACAAGCCGTACTCTCTAAAACTGACCATAAATCATTATCCAGCGGATTAAGACCGGGACTAGACGACGGCCAGTCTTCAGCTTTGATGAAGTCCGAAACGTTCGTTTCCAACCAAAACTGCGTAGACCGAGCTTTATGACCTGGCGCCGAGTCTTGCTGGAAGGACCATTCTTGATTATTGAACAAGTGTTGTTGAGGGGCTTCACTACCTTCTCAAGAATGGTATCTTGATACACTTGTGCCGATGTTTTGATACCTTTTTCACAAAAGTATGGCTCAGTCACTCCTTCATAGCTAATACCCCACCAAACCATCACTGAAGTTGGATAGCGCCCACGTTGCACTTTGTCGACTAATTGGGAAGCTTCCTTAGAGCTTTGAGCATAAATACGGTCATTTTGTTTGTTAAAATGTTGCTCAATTGTAAAGAAATTCTCATCCGTAAACAAAAAATTTCTATGACCTCCCTTTGCGTACCGCTTCAGTAGTTGTTTCGATTTTACCACCCTATTCTCTTTTAAATTATCAGTTAAGAAATGACTAGTACGTCTCTTATAGACTGCAAGTCCTAAGTCATCTTTTAAAATACGCGACATGGTTCTAGGTGCTATCTTCATCTCCCGAGATTAAATCTTTTGCTTTCGGACAGGATTTCTTCGAATTCTTTCCCTTACTGCTTTAACCACCTTTTTCGTACGAACACTACGTGGACGGCCAGATCTTTTTCTGTCACAAACAGAGGAAGTCTCATTGCACCTATTAATAGCCCGGTACACCAACATTTTACTAATACCAAGCGTAAGTATGGAGAGTTTTAAAAATTGCATTTGGCTCCATACCTATTTTGTGTAATGCAATCACAGCGATTCGGTTCTCTTTATCACCCCACTCCATTTTAACATCGCCAAATATTGTACAATGTATTGGCGCCAAAATGAGAAAACTCAATGAGCAATCATATAAAAATGACAGATTCCAAATTCAAATGTAATATTTTATTTATTTTTAATTGTAACAGTATTTATGGCCAGACTAAGTATATCCTCCTGCCTGAGGCTATTTCAGCTTCACCCTAACATCTAGGTCAGCTCACGGGGCTCAAACCGGAAGTGTTGCTAACACTGGCCCTAGCAAGAGCAGTGCTTCGCAGAATCTACCACCGAATCGGAAACGCGACCCACTGAGAAGATCCGGCGAGAATCTCAGTGGGCTGTGTCTATGCGTTAATTTATTCATCGAGCCCTTCGTCACAAGCGACGGGTTCGATGAGGATTGTGACAGGTGCTTGTGGTGCCTAAAAGCACCGTTAATGAATCGGGGGATCCATAATGACGTGTTTAAGGCGACATCGACTGTTTACCATTCGGTCTACAGGATAGGGTATGTAATTCCCGGCGGCTACGATAAGAGGGTTTTCATGTCGTGCCGCCTTTTCGAAGTGGCCATTTAGGCCACGACGACTATTTGAAACGCATAGTGTTTCAATAAATCGTCATTTTCTTGATAGGACCCTTTCCTTGATAGGTGTCAACGCTAATAGCTGCGGCACACGGATCAGCGCTGTGTTTCATAATGCTTTGCGTTGTGCTCCCGAAATCCATCAATGAAAAGGCGAGACTTTGTGCCGCATTTTGCGTTGCTGGAGCTGTAGGATTTTATGGTGAGTGCTAATACTTTTTATTGTTTGAATTACTTTTATTCTGCTTTTGAAAGCAAATAGGGATTGTTAGCTTGACATTTTGTGTGTACATGAAATTCTGAAAATCGAGAGGATCGCCCTTTACCCAGTTTTTACGAACTAACTCTAACAATTGAGGCTCAGATAAGAAGAATAATTTCAAATTTAAATTACTCAGCGGTTCCTGGGTTCAAGGGCGGATCCAGCTTTGGCGCCAGGAGGGGGTCACATAGTCAAATTTAGATGCGTTCGTTCCTAAACGTTTACCATTATACAAAGTTATTATATTATATTAAATTAATTAAATATTGAAGGTATGTAGTTACATAAAATCTGTATGGTGACAAAATATATAAATAAAATGATTATATTCAATTAGTGGTCCACCTAAGTCCTGGACCCAGCTCAGGGGGTGGTCATGACCCCCATGACCCTCCCCCTGGATCCGCCATTGCCTGGGTTGTTAATAAAATCAGATCTCTCTGGAATAAGATTACATGAACATAATAAGCGAAAGGCTTTCTGAAAAGATTCGAAGATCAGTAAACCTAAGAAACTCTCTGTTTAGGTCGGACTAAGTTTGGCCTTGCAAGGGATCCAATCTACACAAACTGTGGAAGGATGAATGATAGATGAACCACTTTTTTTTTTAATTGTCATTGTAGGCAGACGAGCATACGGCCCACTTGGTGGTGAGTGGTTATCGTCGCCCATGGACTTCAGCAATGCCAGGGGCAGAGCCAAAAGAGTAAAACATAGTGCATCAAAGACAGTATGATCACAGAGAGATCGAAAGTACTGTAAAAGTCCGGAACAACATTTAATCTGATATTAAAGCCAATGATTCCACTAAACCAATAGAATCGTACATAATATAATTTTAAATACTAATACCTGTATTATTCATTTCTAAATTACAGGTATTACACTATCCAATAGTAAAAGTCTACTAGTCGTTTGGTGCATGCTAGCTAGCTTCTCAACAGCCGCCTCGAGCATCCTCGAGCAGCCCCTGTACAACAGCACGCTCAATGACTTTGACACTACCGCGACGATGACAGCTTCCAACACGGTTGTCGCCATTTTCATTATGATTTGGTCATTATCGTTTAATTACGAATATAAAACATGTTTCTTAACAGCTAGTGTGCTTCAAACTGTGACCGCTTGTATGTTTTTCGCGTTATCTTTTAGAAGAAGAAGATAATATTGTGAGAATATAAAATAAAATAAAACTATTATTATTTATAAATTTCAATAGCGACTGAAAAAAAAAATAAGTAAGAAAATATTATATGTAGACGGCAAAAACGATAAAAAGATTATTACCTACTTAATTAAAAATTGGTTAAGCCTTTCACTATTAGCACTATCGTCTTCAATTTAATTAATGACTAATTTCATACTATTGGTTTCTACTAGGTACAGCCAAGTGACCAGCATATTCCTTTGCACTCAAAAATATAAACATATTGTCACATAAAATTACCAATGTATATTTATGTGAAATACCTTTGTAGTTAACTTAAATTGAAATTGAGCGCAGTCACTTTTGATAAAGGAAAGTTATCTATAACGGTTATTGTGCCGGACTTATTTCAAAATAACGTGATAAATGATCCAAGCAATAAGCAATAAGGGAAACAATAACCGTATATTTGAATCACGTTTATAAGAATTTATTATGTCGGTAAAACAGTGTAACTAATTAGGATTATTCATCCAATTATAAAACGTAGCGTATCTATTTGTAGTTAATGATGATGGATATCGCACTCGACTTGAGTATTAATGGTTTTGTACTAAAACTAAAACCGTATTGTTCATTATTTTTTTAAACAAAACCTTGGAAATACTAAATATGTGAATTTAATTAATATATTAAACTAATAATTATTTATAGATATTAATACTATTATTTTTAGTATAAAAACCGGAAAATGACCATTCCCGCGTTCTTTTTATATAAGTTTAGATTTAAGATTTATAATCGACAATTAAAAGGGGTTGAAATATTATTAATTTAAATGAAAAATGTAACCCTACAATATTTCTTTATAATCTGTAAAAAAAAAGTATAGCTTTTTAACATTTTTATAAATAAAAATTATGTTTCGCTTATTATATTAAGTATTTTTAATACAATGTTTATCAATACACTTTAACGATTTTTCTGAAGGTTAATGATTCCTATGCCAAAAACCTATGATTTTATGATTTTTTAAATAAGTTCTTAAGAAATCTTCACGATTGACTTCCACGGTGAAGGAATAACATCGTGTAATAAAAATCAAACCCGCAAAATTACAATTCGCGTAATTACTGGTAGTAGAACGTGTTGTGAGTTCGCACGGGTAGGTACAACCACCCTGCCTATTTCTGCCGTGAAGCAGTAATGCGTTTCGGTTTCAAGATGGGTGACGGCATTTACGTAGTAGATGTGCTCCAGTAACCACTTAACATCAGGTGGACTGTGAACCCATAGAAGCAATAAAATAAAAAAGAAGCTGGTCCTTTGAATACAAACATGTGCAATCGATTCCAACTATGGCGCCAAAGGTCTCCTGCCGAACTGTATCCGCAGCGCAGGTAACTGACTCTTACACTACCTTCGTGTTAGATTTTTCGGGGTTTCATTCTAGTTATTACGGAAAAGGCTATAAATCTGCCAAAAAATGTGTTTTTTTTTCACCTTAAATTCCCGAACATATTTGAGCATATGGGTTGCGAGGCCATCCATGCCCTGCGATGATATCGAGTAAAGCATTATTTTACATTTCTTGTGCTCTCCTGTTTTTTAATACATTCGAGGGGTGAATGTCTATTTGGTTTAAGCGACATTTTTGCAACTTTACAGGACAGTCATTAACACTTCTTCAACTATTTGAATGGGGGTAAACTTAATTAAAGTTCAATTAAAAGCATCGAATTGTTTATATTAGTACCAAATAAATGACATCTTTAATTACAAAGTGATACTACTACCAAATAAAACGGAGAACTTTTTTAATTACAAAGATAATTGTCGCGTATTAAGCGAAATGTCGCTTAAACCAAATAGTCTTTCACCCCTCGAATTTATATAAAATAAATTTCTGTAAATACCTCGAAGACAAATATGCCCTCAGCTATGGATGTTCAACAATAAGACTATTTAGCGTGTCAATTAAAAACAATTAAAATTCAATTAATTTATTTGAAATGTCATAAATCTTAAAGTAAAGATCACATTCTGATAGGCATTCATTAAAATTGTTTTTAGGAATTGACAGTTCAATTAAAGCAAAATAAGTACATTAATTAATATAATTAAAGTAGACGCTTTCTATTTTGACATGAGTAATATAACTCGAGCAAACTATACTATGCACCTAGCTACACTATTGTAACACTGTGCAACTTGCTAACTGTAAATTTCAATTATTTAATTGTTATACAAAGCCCTTATCATTAGCCTGTTTTTCATGTGGAATGTCTGAAATATATCATACATATATAGATTTTCTAAACTAAGCTAAATAACCTACATGTTATTAATATGGAACTGAACTTATCGACATTTGCGCGCCAAAAATTATAACCCTTTTTGGTGCGTTTGTAGCCATGGAATCAGCTGCTCCATGTCGGAGTGGGGCTCAGTATGCTTAATGCGAGTTATTTAACATTCGCAATAGCGTAAAAGTTAACTCAAATTTGTATGGAATTGGAACGTTTGCCAACGTTTGCCGCTATGGGCGCTGTTCCAACTGCATACAAATTAGATTTAACTTTTCTTAACTTAATTAACTTTTTCGCTACCGAGAACGTTAAATAACTCGCACTAAGCACATAGGGTCCTACGACGATGCGACTATTGAAATACAATTAAACGACAGACTGACAGCAGCTGATTGTGTCTACCTATGGGATTTAACCTATATCACTAAACTTAGGCCAACCAGACGAGATAATAAACGTAAACAAGCGGACCGTTACTGAGTTACATTGCGATAGCGAGGGATTATTATCTCTGTCCTTATCACTCGTACGCGCAGTTATGGCGTCAGTTGGTCGACAACAGCTGTCGTTGTGTGTTTCGTGGTACAGGAAAGCACTGAGTACCGCAGTTGTCAACATTTGGTCCGCCATTTTGTGAACAAGTTCATTCCTGTTTGGATTGCGTTCGAAGTGATACATATTTTTTCGTTTCCGTATTTACTTGGTTTGTTGTTGTTATTATTCCGTTTTTGTTAGTTTTATTTTTGATTTTTGCTGTTATTGTGAGTACTTAGTTGTTGATTTTAATTATGGAATCACAGCCTGGCGGCTCTAAAATGAATTCACCACGCAAAAAGCGTCAAAAGGTAAGTTAATTTATTAATTCATTTGTACTTGAACCACTACCATAATTTTGATTTTTAAAGTTCCGTACCAAAAAAGATTCTTTTTTATATAATAAGTAATAAGAAAATAGTCTAAAATTTACCATTCCTCACCATTTTTATTTTATTTACAGCGGACGTATTTTACATCGAATGAAAAAGGAATGGTCGTTAATGTGCACAAATACGTGAAGCAAACTTGGCCTACAGATGAATATCCGTACAAAACACGTATAATGGGGAAAACAGCGAGCATTTTGGGCATCGGTGTCGATGGCGAAATTGTGTGGATCATGTTATAAAAGTCGAGGACAATTTTTATAGCAATATTGACAACATGATTGATAATACAATAGATAGTTTTATCATAAACACAGTTGACTCGGACTCTTCCGACGAATCATCTTTGTCTAGTGCAGATGACAGCGATTAAAATTCGAACTTTGTAATAATTTATTTAAATAAAAATGTTTTTTACTCCTGAAACTTTGTTGACATTTTTTATCTCGTCTGGTTGGCCTTACTTTAGTGGCAATCATTTTTTTATTGCTCAGACGGGAATACGAGCTCACGGCTAGAGACTGACTTCCAACTTCAAAGTATCAGTTCTATAGTACAACGGCTGCCTCTACACATGCGGGCTCACAAGACGACCTACCACTAGTAATTACTCAAATCATTACTTTTGTGATTGGTATGGTTTATGTGTCCGTATCAGCGGAAAACTCTCACTCAGAATAAAAAAGGAGAAAATGACGCTAGGCATTAGACGATACTAATTATACCCAAATTACGATTTCATGTTAAACTTAAATCGGCGCGCGAATATAGTTGACTGATGTCAGGTGACGCATGCGTTCGGGACTTCCGATTGCGCCCGATTACGCCCGAGTGCGACCTGATATGCCAGTGTTGCACGCTGCACTTTAGATACAACGCGTCGGATATTGAGGCAAAGAAATTTTGAACAAAAATAAAAACGTTCTGGTTTCTTTCATATTTTCATATTTTCTGACAACTAAAAAAAAATTAGTATTAATTGACAGCCTTTAAAAGAGATAAAATCAAAGCATACAATGACTATCTACCGAGAAGAAAATACTGTTGCGTCATAGTATTTATTTATTACGACCTTATTATTGTTTTATCTTTGCACGGACAAAACTAAAAAAGAACCGCGACCCCAACAATTTGTACTACGACAGTGTATACATAACTAAATATCGATATTGACCGATTTCAATGTTATTAATATCAATAAAGTACTATAGAGATGTAGATTAGTTTTCCTCGAAAATATATAACAGATAAGTACCCATTATCTTCTCTGCTTGTCAACCGATTTTCTTTGGTAGCTATTAACGAACTTTGTTAAAATAATATAAAATTGAAAGCAGTTTTTTTTTCGAGCTTGAAAAGTGACGATGTAATTAGTGTATTAAATGAATACTGAGTAGGTAATAAGTAATAAATAAAAACACTAAGGCTTGAATTGTCAGATCGAATGCTATAATTGGGCGTCACTAGCGCTCAGAAATACGCTGAATTATTATTTGGCCGATTCAAACCTTTTTTTATTTACGAAATACTTTGAGCTGTTGTTTTGGTAACAGCGTCTGAGTTCGAAAATTTTGATTCGAAATTAATAAACAGAAAACACAAAAATCTTAATAATTTACATAATAATATATTATACGTAATATTCCAGGTTATCTCTGCGTTTCATATATATTTATAAACATTTTTATTTATATTAACTCAACAAATCCATCATTTCGTTGTCGGCCATTTTTTTATTATTATTCGTGCTCTGGTCGGGGAGGAGCGACTCGAAGGCCGACCAGTCCTGTCTCGTGTTTGTGTGAGGGTTCTGGTTGTTCACCCATTTGTTGTTGAAATTGGAGTTCGGCGTCGCGGGCCAGCCAGCGCCGGGCGGCGCCCCCGTACCCGGCGCGCCACCCATGCCCTGGGCGTGGTTTAGCACGAGTGTGCTGTGAGCCATGGTGCTGATCATACTGCTGTGGTAATTGGGGGCGAAGTGACTGCCGGGCGTGGCGGCAGGTCGAGACTGCTGAGTGGATAGCTGCGTGAGGTTAGACTGTAAGAGGGACGACGTGAGGTCGAGAGGTTTGGGAGGAGACGACTTAGGAGGCGCCCTGATCGGAGCCGGCTGATGCTGGTTTGCAAACTGCCGGACAGATTCTTGTGCTTGAGCTATCCTGGAAGTTTAAATGAGATTTGATTAGACACAACACTTGGCGCTCCAGACCACAGTGCCATCAACATTTGCAGCTGGTGCGCGAGTTGTTTCAAGTAATCGATCTCTTTTGTACAACTAGCGATAGTCCCAGGGGAACGGTAGCCCGGCGTGTGGTGGCGCTAACCACTTGACCGACGAGTACCAGCACCGGCCTGAGACTGGCTAATAGCCTCCACAAGTTTCCAAGCTGGGTTCGGTTGGGAATTGTATCCATAAGCCTAGTGACCCCCATTCGGAAATCATAATTATATCGTCTCGCTGCTCGAGCCCCTACAGTACTGGGAGACGAACCAGCAGAATTGTTTTTGCATTTTCAAATATTTTACAATTAATATGATTCGATGTATAGTGAAATAATATTGTCGTTCTATATCAGAAGGTTGCGTGTTCATATCACGTCGGAGTCACCAATGTGGAAGGTTTAACAACTGAAGGAATATCTTCCACCGAGTGGGTGATATTCGGTAGACCGACGGTCGGTATGTTGTTGTTCGGGACTTGTATATATGCAAGCTTATTTTGAAAATATCGTAAGCAAGATTCAGGCATCTGTCAAATATCTTGTGTTCTGTGATGGCTAACGCCACATTCTACAGCGAAAATGAATGACTGGGAATCCAATATACCTGTCGGAATCACTAATCAGGACGAAAAACGCAGTCAATTAATGAACGATCCACAGCGGCTTGGCAGTGCTGAGATCCATGGCTGACGGTAACCACAAGCCGTCAGTAGCAATGAAAGACAGTAATCACACAAAAGTTTCGATGTAGATCAATACAATACAATGTCCCGACCTCTGTTTATCCTGGATGCTGAGGGAGCTCGCGTCCCTAGTGCCCAGCGGCGCCGCCCGCACGTCCGGCGCGGGGCTCGCCAGCGGGGAGGGGCCCAGGTCCGCCGAGAGGGCGTGCTCCATCACTCTGTTGTGTAAACATTTACATGATCGTACAACTTGACATAGTCCGCATAGGGAGATACCAAAGATCAGTCTATTTCTATCGCGTCAGCTATTACCGATTTGAAGGGTTGTAATAGCTAAGCCTACATGAGAAAGTACCAGCGCCCTGATAACTTATACGACAAAGCAGTAGTAAGTTCAAGTAAAGTCAGGTAAGCAATAACACGAGGTGAGCCCTGTGCTTATGCACCAATCTATGCAATACAAAACTAATATTATATCATTAGGCAGACGGCGTTAATGTCTTTGTCTATGTTACTCTGGTAAAGAAACCCGTTTCCGAGCAAAATTTATTTAATTGTACCATTTCAAAAAGTAAAACAGACTTTAGGCAGTTAGTTGGGTGGGGCTCCAGTATTGCTGAGTACTCCGGTACTTCGTTATCGTAAACGTAACGTAAAACATAAACGTAATCTATAGTACAACGAGTGACCTTCTATCGGGTAAAAGGTAAGATTGCCCGTCTTAAGAAAATGCAACAAATTATTAATATCTGACTCAAAGACCAAAAAAAAAACACAAAACAGGTTTTAATTTGGAATCAACGGTTAAATAGCGGAAATGTCAATTGCTGCAATTCGAATCTGGCCAATAATAACGATGTTTACAAATAGGAGGCCTTCAGCGCAAAAGTGGCCTAACTCACAATTCATATTCATGCTTATGTATTGAAATTTATTTAAAACATAATAAATTTTAATGCAAAATCGGCCTATGTCTAGTTTCAATCCATAGACAAAATATGACTTTGTAAGCATCATTTTAGCGCGTATTTTTTTGCTTACGAAGTTTTGTAAAGCTTAGGCCATTTTTGCACTGAAGGCCTCATATGACATGTTAGATCATCACTAGACTGTAGACAAAAGGAAGGTTACGTTGTGTGAGAGTATACTTGGAGAACATTCTTTGGGACACTCTGTAACTTAAGGGTCTTGAAGTATTTTTATTTACAAGTTACTTGATTCCTATTAATTATTCGGACTAATATAGGGTAAGATGTTTCATTGAAATTTTGTGTATGTACCTAAAGGAAGAAGGGGGAGGGAGAATAAGAAAATACAATGTCAGTGGCAAATAAAAGCCAATACCACTTTTTTTCTAGGAATTTTTTTACTATTTATTGTTAAAATTAAAATATGATATGACATTTGAAAACATAATTAATGTACTTATGTTATAAAGTGTCAATTCCTAAAGCAAGATAAATAATAAATTAAACTTACCTGGACTCGTTCTGTATAGAGTTGAGCTGTTCCAATTTAGCTCTATGCTCGCTCTCCACTTTGGCAATCATCTGTTTCACCAGTGTGACCAACGCATTGAACTGGGTCAGAGTCAAACCATTCTCAACGCATAGAGGTATGAGGAATGGCAACACTTTTGTGGCCAACACTTCCTTAGTTATCCCTAGTTTTTGATGACTTAAAGCTAATTTATATATACCTGAAAATTTTATATTAAAACTTTAATAAAAACTTTAATGGGTCAATGTATAATTTTAACACATTAGTCTCTAGTTCTCCCGTAGTGCAAAAAGACATAGTTTGGGTCTGATGATTGTGTGTAAAAATTGTGGTTAGTCAAGTCTATAATAAAAAAAATTTTTTTTATTATAGACTATTGATAGCAAAAACAATGCTATATCGTACCTAAAATGCCCATTAAGACAGCAGGTTCCCTCGAAGGTATTTGCGGCAAAAACGGTATTATCTCATCCAACACCAACCATTTGTCCAAATGCTCCAAGAGTTTGCCAATGCACAACAAGCTATTTACACGAACCGAAATAAAATTTGTGCTCATACACAATTTTTTTATACGTGGTAATAAAGCATTCTTCATAGCAGGATAATCAATCAATGAGGCAAACGTTGGTAAAACTGACAAACACAGCTCTTGTATCTGTTGAGCATCTGATTCCAAAGCTCTGTATAGCATTGGCAAGATATCCGTTTTGATTTCATCACCGGGTGTCAACTTCAGAAGCAATTCCATCTTTTGCATAAATATTAGAAGTATTTGGATGGGTTCTTGAACTACCATGACTGGTTTCAGAACCGGTAAGATGTGTTTCACAAATTCCTCTTTAGAACAGTTCTCAGCTATGAGTAATACGTTTGGTAGAACAAAGGGAACCATGGGAGGGTTCACAAATTCCTTGGTTAGACATGGCAAAATCCGGTATATACATATACGGTGTGGCATTTTCTGAATTATCTGTGGGAGACCTTTGTAGAACTGAGACTTTTGAAGGTTATCCCATTGGAATAAAGAATCTAGATAATTCAAAGTTTTCACACCCACGTCCTCAAAATAAGCGATCTGAAAAATATAATCGAATATTATTTTCACGAATTTGTTTCAAACTAAGAGAAACATGATTTTTAGCTTTCGTACTACTAGTTTTTGTGACGACAAGAGCTTAACTATGTTAGTAGAAACGGGTAATTAATCTCAAAGCTAATAATTTACCGGCTTCTACCGTATCTATCAAGTAACTAAGTTGGAAATAAAATGGAAACAAGTTGGAAATACATGAGTTTTGTTGAGATTTCATTTTATTACATTTCATTACCTTCAAAAATTGGTGTGGATCAGGTCGTAATTCTGGTGTCGAATTAAGCATCAACTTGACATATTCACGTAGACCTTCAGCTACACATGACAATCTGGACTGTGGTAAATTTCTGACTTCATTTACAAATTTTTTGAACTTCATATAATCCGTTCCAATATTACCTAAAGTTTGATGGCCTGTGCTATGCAGTACGTATATAACCATTCCAAGAGAAAATATATCACTTGCCGGTGAATGTGATGCTGATAATATATATTCTGGAGCTAAGTAGTCTAGTGAGGGCTGTGTGAGAGCATGCATAGCTTGACAATACTCATTAAAAGGCCAATATGGAGCCGCTCCTACTGAGTTTTGATTCGCAACACAAAAATCAAATCCAAATATTTTCCAAGCACCCTGCTGGTTAACTATTATTGACTCAGGGCACACATTTCTGTGTAGTAGCTTGACATCATTATGTAAGAACGCTAAGCCTTCTGCAATCTGCATCAATCCATATTTAATTTCAAGTTCAAAGAGTTTATAATTGGTTAAATGTCCAGGTATTGGTTGAGGCATATTTTCCGTGTAGCCTAGTATATTGGCTAAGCTCGCAAACACTGGTTCAGTGGCGAACGCTAAGCTCTCACGACTCTCTTCGAGGCTATGCTGTACAGTTAAGATCTGCGGATGTCGTAGTTTTGTTAGCTGTATTATACCCCTTTTAAGAGTCTCCAACATTATGTCTCTGTCGGCCTTCTGCCATCTGTCTAATTGCTTTTTCTCAAACACAAATATAGATGCTTCTTGTTTTGTTGACTTTTTGTATCCCTTGTATATTTTCCATAGTAGACCTGAAAATCAATTGGAAATATTTAGGTTATAGTTTTTTAGTGTCACAGGCTTTTGACGAAAAAAGGTACTTCATAAAGGCTCCACTGGATTCGATAATATAAGCTCCATTATGTACTTATTTATTGGTCTCACTAAATGTAATTTTAATACAATGTGTATTTTGTATTTTCTTAAATTTTCAGGACTCAATGACCTAATTAAAATTACTTTTATTGTTTAATCTCATGCTAATTAAATTAATATATCATAATTAATTACTGATTTAAATTATGATTAAAATAATCGAAAATTTTTGTGGTCACAAACATCTGAGGAAAATATTCTAAATGTTGGAATTAATAATATGATAATATTACATTTAATTAATCTAATTCTAATCTAATTAATTGTCAGTGAAAAGTAAATGAAACCAAGGAAATAATCACGGAGTATTTGGACACTAAAGCAATAAGCAGATAAATTTTTCTTATTTCAATACTAGTTTATACCATGTTCTAAGTCTGTACACATGTACCTAGCCTTCATTCCGGCAATGAACCAAAGGGAAACAGGAGTGACTGAAAATCAGCGCCGTACGATGACGATTTATCAACTTTGAACAGCATTAGCTAAGCCACCTCCTTTTGCTTTTTCTTTTTATTTTCTTTTATTTATATTTTATTTTATTTAGTGTGAAAGGTAATGATTTTATTATTATTTATTACTGTAACATTCAGTTTCCTACAATAAGTATCATAATAACACATAACATACAAAAGAATATTTAAAGGGCCTAATTATTTATTAAAAAAACTGAAAAAGCTCAACGCCCATCAGGCCTTACCAGGTACCAGAATCCATAGATTTATCAAGCATCAAAAGTCATCATGAATTTCTGCTTTTCAACAGACTCAAACAATCTGTTACAAAATGCCTTATGACCAGCAAAAGATGATCTGAACAAACAATTGTTCTTGTCGCTTCAGTAAATAAGTAAAGATTTCATACAAACACAATACCTTGATTCTATTAAGAAACCTTTCTGTTATTATAGTTTTTACTGAACTTTGATTTTTTATTATCTCATTGTTTCAAGTACAAATATATTGATGACGTTCGTTATGCGGCATTTTCTTAAATTTTCACAAGTCATAAATACAATTAAAACAACTTTTATCTATCATTTGAGACTATGACGATTGTATTTGAAACATCAGAAATAAAATAAAGACAATAAAAACACGAAATAGAACTGTAAAAGTAGTTTTAATTATAGTATTTATGGTATTGTACAAAACACTTTTTGAGTATAATCTATTCTTAATAAAGTATTTGCATTCATAGAATTATATTTGAATAATTAAAACAATTAAATGAGCATTGGTCCCACCGGAATGTGGTTACTGCACTGTTTAATGTTTAATCGTTTTTTTTTTACCCCTACCTAATTGTTGGTAGCTAAGGGCCTATTCCAATTACGCCCAGATTGGTAGATAAGCTCACAGGGCTCAGGCTCTCAGGCTTGAGAGAATTTAAAATCAATCAAATAATAGTATGAAGGCAATGACAGAACTATAATTTTTAAAACCATTACGTAAATTTATAAATTTATTAAATGTTCTACTAAGGCTATAATTTTTTTATTGCTATCCAAGGCAAAGGAGAGTACGGCTCATATATTATTGATCTAAAGTGGTCACCATCACTCATGGACATTGACAATCAGCCAAGCCTCTGCCTAATTTGGCCTGCTAATAATATGAATCATAACTGAATCTACCAAAGCTTCGTTTACATATATGAAACTATGATAATAAGAACAAAATAATGAATTTATTTACCTGGGCCAGCGCTCGCAATGAATTGTGTTGCTTCAAACTCTCTTGTTACAGGGTTTCCGGGTAAGACACCAGACAATTGTGACACGGTATTGCTGACCGATGAATAAAATTTATTGAAAACATCCATTTCGAAATATTATTGTTTTAATTAACTAATAGAAAAAGGTAATAGATTTTAATCAGCAATTCATCACAGACCGAACCCACATATGTCACTGTCATATTGTTTTTTTTTAAACAACCTTTAAATCTGCAAAAGGAATAAAACTCATACGGCAGCCTTTAAAACTTGAAAAAAAAAACAAATATTTTAAATAGAGTTGAGACAAACAGCGTTTTTTTTTTTTTTTGAAAAGCTAATAACGTAATTGATACTTTTATGACTGCTATATTTTTAAACAGCACTCTACGAATAAATAATAAGTCAGGAAATGTAACTGCGCTCTAAAAATGACCCAACAAAAGTCATGTCCAAGTAGGCGAGGCTTAAAAGTCGTGTCCAACGCGTCATTACTTGGATATTGTTATTGAAAGGGAGCACATCTCCTATTTTTATTTATTATTGTGTTGTCAATAATCATGCCAGCGTGTCTTGTGAAAAGATGCAGGAACCATACAAGGCTAAAATGGCCAGGGATCACTTTTCACTAGTAAGTAGTAGTAAAATTATAATTATATTTAATGATTTGCAAAAATGTTAATAAACCGAGATGGTTAACACTATGCAACATGAAGTCAGTAAATTTTTGATTGTATTTTTTTCTTCTCGGTGAAGTATTGAAAAGTATATTGATAAAATATTTTTTATTATAAAATAGGTATATTTAATTTGATAATTTTATAACGATAATGGATTTTGCTTAATTTGTTTTCTTTTAGTTTTCCTGCCGATGGAGTTCTGCAAAAGAAGTGGATAGCTGCAGTTAAGTTAAAAAGACAGGAATATAACTGGATGCCTGTGGAAACCAGCAGAGTATGCTCTATTCACGCTATCAAACATACTGGACGCTAGCTTTCAATTGCCAGAAACAGTGGAGCAAATTGTAGGCTATATAGCCGGCTTTGCGAAAATCAACTTGGGGTTTGGTGGTTGGGGTTTGGTGGTTGGGGGTTGGTGCTTCCCGCTTCCGTAGGTTTAACCCGCGTTTCCCTACAAGTGACTCCTGGGTGGTGCTAAACGGGAGCCAAAAACAAACTCGGTGGTAGGACGTAGTCCGACTGGCTGGCGACCACCCTCCAACTAAAGTCCACCGCCAAATAGCCTAGCAGTTCTATTCCTTTCCTTTCCCCTTCCTTGTTGGGGGTGAGTCTTTGTGATGCCTGGAACATGCGGAGTAGAAGTGCGTGCGCAACCCGTGGTCGAGCACGTACTATGTTCCGCGCTTCATTCAGGTGTTGCCTCGATCGCACCTCCAACATCCTACCTCTCCTAATCCTACTCTCCGGAAATATAATAACTTAATTAATGAAGTCGAAAAAAAAGAAAAAGGTTTTACAGGCGGTTCCCCATTCCACATTTAATGTGGATTTCAGCAATGTCAGGGGCCTACATAGCAACCTTGACGCTGTACACCACCACCTTGGGACGGCGTAGCCTGCCCTGCTTTTTTTAACGGAGACGCAGATAACTGCTCTGGACGATACCTCATACCTTGAATACTCCGGCTACGTATTGGAGCACAACTTCCTGCGTAAAGCTGGGGTGTGCGTATTCGTCCGGGCTGATGTCTGTTGTCACCGTCTTCGGGGCCTCGAACAACGGGACCTGTCCCTCTTGTGGCTGCGCGTAAATCACGGGGGTTGTATCCGAATCTACACGTGCCTGTACAGGTCCCACAGCAGAGATGCAGGTTCGGCTCTGAGCATGTGCAAGAGGGGATTAACCGCGTGCTTGAGCAGTACCCATCTGCGGAGGTGGTGGTTCTTGGAGACTTTAACGCTCACCACCAAGAGTGGTTGGGGTCCAGAACCACTGACCTCCCGGGTCGGACTGCCTACGATTTCACCTTGGCCTATGGCTTCTCCCAGCTGGTGTCACAGCCCACCCGTGTCCCAGATATCGAGGGGCGCGAACCTTCTCTGTTGGACCTTCTGCTGGCCACCGATCCGGCCGGATACAGTGTGGTGGTCGACACTCCACTGGGATCGTCTGATCACTGCCTTATCCGTGCTGAGATACCAATCTCTCGTCCTGGTCGTCGAACGACGACCGGGTATCGAAGAGTTTGGCGGTATATGTCAGCAGATTGGGATGGATTGTGTGAATTTTACGCATCCCACCCATGGGGGCGGCTCTGCTTTTCCTATGGTGATCCTGACGTCTGTGCGGACCGACTTAAAAACGTGGTGCTTCGGGGGATGGAATTGTTCATTCCTTCTTCCAAGGTGCCCGTCGGGGGTCGGAGTGGACCCTGGTATAACAATGCCAGTCGGGACGCTGCACGCCTCAAGCGGTCCGCATACGCGGCATGGAATGATGCTAGGAGACGTCGGGATCCTATTACCTCAGAGGAAAGGCGGAAATTTAACGCCGCTTCTAGGTCCTATAAGAGGGCTATTGCCAAAGCGAAGTCAGAGCACGTTGCCAGAATTGGCGAGCGACTGAAGAGCTATCCCGCCGGGAGCCATGCTTTCTGGTCACTCGCTAAGGCTGCAGGAGGTAACTTCTGCAGGTCTAGTCTCCCACCACTACGCAAGTCCGATGACAGTCTGGCCCATAGTGCGAAAGAGAAGGCTGACCTTCTGGTCAAACTCTTCGCCTCGAACTCGACTATGGATGATGGGGGTGCCACACCACCGAACATCCCCCGGTGTGATAGTTCCCTGCCGGAGATCTGCTTTACACAGTGTACAGTCAGGCGGGAGCTCCGGGCCCTGGACGTTCATAAGTCGTGTGGGCCAGACTGCATTCCTGCAGTGGTTTTGAAAACGTGCGCCCCTGAGTTGACAGCTGCGCTAACGCGTTTGTATCGCCTCTTGTAAAGTACTAACAGGGTTCCGTCTTCATGGAAGACTGCCTATGTCCACCCTATCCCCAAGAAGGGTGACCGGTCGGACCCATCGAGCTATAGGCTTATCGCGATAACTTCCTTGCTTTCCAAGGTGATGGAGCGAATAATAAATACACAACTCCTGAAGTATCTTGAAGATCGCCAGCTGATCAGTGACCGACAGTACGGTTTTCGTCACGGTCGCTCAGCTGGCGATCTTCTTGTATACCTTACTCACAGGTGGGCTGAAGCCTTGGAGAGCAAGGGCGAGGCTTTCGCTGTGAGCCTTGATATCGCGAAGGCCTTCAACAGGGTCTGGCATAGGGCACTTCTGTCGAAGCTACCAGCTTACGGAATCCCCGAGGGGCTCTGCAAGTGGATCGCTAGCTTTTTGGATGGGCGGAGCGTCACGGTCGTTCTAGACGGTGAATGCTCTGATACCATGACCATTAACGCTGGCGTTCCACAAGGTCCGGTGCTCTCTCCTACGCTTTTCATCTTGTATATCAATGACATGATGTCTATTGATGGCATGCATTGCCATGCGGATGACAGCACGGGGGATGCGCGATATATCGGCCATCAGAGTCTCTCACGGAGCGTGGTGCAAGAAAGATGATCAAAACTTGTGTCTGAAGTAGAGTGCTCTCTGGGGCGAGCCTCCGAGTGGGGTGAATTGAATTTGGTTCAATTCAACCCGTTGAAGACACAGGTTTGCGCGTTCACTACGAAAAAGGACCCCTTTGTCATGGCGTCGCAATTCCAAGGAGTATCCCTATAGCCTTCCAAGAGGCTTTTGCTTTATAAAGCACAAGTCCGGCCTCGCTTGGAGTACTGCGCCCATCTCTGGGCCGGGGCTCCCAAATACCAGCTTCTTCCATTTGACTCCATACAGAGGAGGGCCGTTCGGATCGTCGATAATCCCATTCTCACGGATCGTTTGGAACCTCTGGGTCTGCGGAGGGATTTCGGTTCCTTCTGTATTCTGTACCATATGTTCCATGGGGAATGCTCTGAAGAATTGTTCAAGATGATACCGACATCTCGTTTTTACCATCGCACCGCCCTCCACCGGAGTAGAGTTCATCCATACTACTTGGAGCCACTATGTTCATCCACAGTGCGTTTCCAGAGATCTTTTTTGCCAGGTACCATCCGGCTATGGAATGAGCTCCCCTCCACGGTATTTCCCGAGCGCTATGACATGTCCTTCTTCAAACGAGGCTTGTGGAGAGTATTAAACGGTAGGCAGCGGCTTGGCTCTGCCCCTGGCATTGCTGACGGTAACCACTCACCATCAAGTGGGCCGTATGTTCGTCTGCCTATACGGCAATAAAAAAAAACTGTCCAGAATGCTTATCATTGCTACCTGCTAATGAAAAATTGTATTTTCACAATCTGATTAGTTTCAAAGATGGTGGACTCTCGTACTCATCTGTGGTGTTGTATAAAATATGCACATGCATAGAAACACCAATAAGACAGATAATGAAAATACGTGATAACAGAAAATCACTTACTCGAACAAGTATTCTGACAGTAATATCTACAGTGTTTTTCTAAAATAATTGACAATGAAGATATTGTGCGCTTACTGAAAAACAGTCACCAGACAAATAATGACCATTTCATTTTTATTATAAAACGTGTAATGGTTGAATTTCTCAGAATACGTCTTCCCTACATTGCGAAAAAAGATTCGTTTTTAAGATCTTCTAGGCAAAAACTTAATAAATTAAAAATATTTCGAGGGACATAGAGTTTATTACATAAAAAAAACAAGTATGTAAACATTATACAATTATACTGTTTTATTATTAACTTTTTTTTTTATTGCCTTTGTAGGCAGACGAGCATACGGCCCACCTGATGGTGAGTGGTTACCGTCGCCCATGGACTTCAGCAATGCCAAGGGCAGAGCCAAGCCGCTGCCTACCGCAACGATACTATGTAATAAAGCCCACTTATTACATAGCATCGTCTACGCTGTTATGACTCGCTGTCATATCAGACATTGCAGCAAGCGCATGAACCAATCCCTGCTTTTGTTTTGAAATCAAACCAATCGCAAATAATGTTTATTTCCAACCTCAGTTGTGATTGGTTTTTGTTTCATACGTCGCCGCGTCGCGTCGTTTTAGTTTCAAAAAGGGCCACTTTTTTTTGTGAAATTTGTTCCGAGTTAGACTTCCTGATTTTTTATTCGTAGACAGCACTCCAATGTTTTTTCAACATTTCAACTACGTATTTCCTCATCACTATCTTTCGCGGTATTTCTCTGTAAGGCGCAGCTGCGGAGAATCTACTTATTTTCCAAAACACCAATCAGCACATTTTTATTACTTTAAAGACACCACGGTTTAAAAAAATAAGTTTTTATCGATGTTTGTTTAAAGTATTAACTAAGCTTAAAAAATAACCCGTCAGTTGTCATGTACAAACTAGTTTTTATAAGTACTTTTTTGCGGGAACGTAAGGAGTGAAGTTGTGTGATTTGTTTTATTTTGTCTATTTAGTGTTTCTTCAGGTTTAAATGTGTAATAACAGTGATTTACGAAGGCGGCACTGAAATTTTCGGGAAATAACGAAGTGACACAACATTACTATTTAAAAATGTATTTATTGCTTTTCGAAGTATTCTCCGCGAAATTTGACACATTTTTCCATACGATGGAAGCAATCATTGAAGCAACCATTCCATTCGGAAATTGGGGTCTCCAAAATGTCAATGAAACGTCAACAAAATTCGTGCCACTGTGACGTCATCTGACCACAAAACATGGCGGTTTTAGTGCTGTACAAAAGATTTCAATATTATCAGGTTTTATCGATAAACGTTCTTGGCTCATTTTATTTTAAATATTGTTGAGTATTATTTATTTGTAGAATTTATACTTTAATGGGAAGTAAGTAGGTATATTGTTATGTGCAAATATGATAAGATTTAGATGTGTGAAACTAAGACAAGTTCGTCCTTCGAATGTGCCAAGTAAACGATATGATAATTTTTAAAAGTTGCTTCACTGATTTTATAAAGTTGTCGTTTGTCGCAAAAAATAAAGATATGGCGTAGTATAGTGCCATCTGCCCATTTCTAGCATGCTAAATGTTATCGTATTTTGAGTACGTGTTTTTCTTAGACTATTACAATCTATTTTAATTGTTTTGCTGACTCTAAAGTCCGTAACACACTACCGCAG